>APFE031011058.1:130196-141865 GCA_000404065.3 Pinus taeda
CTCGCAATTGAATAGCGACATATAGCACCTCCCCCTTCCATAGAAAGAATGTAAGATAAGAAAGAAATGTTATTTTTATTTACTTTGATTTAATTAGATAAGCACTTTGAAGTACTAATGCTTATATAAAACAGTTAAAGGGAAACTTGTTAAGGAAAAAAGAGGTCATTGCTTCTTAAGTGAGATCCTCGTCATTGTGAAAGTGACAGGGTCGGCTATGCATAGAGTGGGTCAGCTCGTTCTGTATTAGGAGAGTAAGGAAGCTAGGGAATTGAGTGGTACCCACCTGAACTACTATAAAGTGAGGGGGATGAAGGACTCAACATTAGCCCTAGTAGCTCCTATAAACTTACCACTTCTATTCCCTGTTCTTCTACTACGACAACCTCCTTGACAACACCGGTGACATCGACTCATCAATAAGTTGCTTTGTTGATTGGATGAGGTTGGCTTCCATATCGCTCCCGAAAGAAATATGATTTTCAATATGCACAATCTTCACTTAAAACATTATCATGCTTGACCAAAAACCAAATAAATTTGTAGACTCACAAAATTTACAAAACCTTAAATTCTCTTGCCAATAAAAAAACGTAAAAAAATTCTCTTTCTAAATAAAAAAATCCCAAATTTTATATATTATTTTTTAATTAAGAAAACCTTGTTAAAAAAATTGTTTTTCCCTAATCCTTTAAAAAAAAAGCATTTTTGAAAACTGTAATAAAAACCTTTAATAATAATCTCTTCAAACTTCATGAATCTTTTAAAAGGCTTTAAGAAAAGGCCTTTCACCAACACGTTGTTCTTTCAACTAGGTATTTAAGAATTTAAGAAGTCAAACAACAAACTTTGGTAGTAGCTTCCATGCTAACGCTCTGTATCGTTTAAATTATTGCATGTTAACTCCTTTCATGTTAGTTATTTAAGGCTTCCAACAACCACAGATCGAATCCACGTGCATGCGGAATTGCGGAACACCGTAAGTTTTGTAACGCGGCTTTTTGTTAAGCCTACTAACAATAGAAAAAACTATATCATTTTTCTTTCACAGAGGTTGTTGTTAATCTATTCCATGTTTCGCTTTTTGTAACCTCTCTGAGATACCAATTTATTGGAATGGAAGAGAAAACAAAACATAAATTTAAACATAAAATATAAGCTGCACTTTTTTTTTATCACACAAAATATGATGATTACAATGAATCTAGTGAAGGGCATTTAAACATTTTTCAACTAGCTAATTGCCTAAAATATCATGACATGCAACCACATGAAATCACACACTCAAAGTCGTCTATCACTTAACTCAACTTGACTCTCTATGTTTAGCTGACTCCACAAGCGCTAGTAATTATAATTTCTAGCGATTTATATAATTTAGAAGTAGTAAAAAAAATTTAAGCAAAAGTTACATTTTAAATAATAAAAAATTGCAATGTTCACCTATAATCATATTAAATTTTTTTATTATTAAAACTTAAACAGCACCAATATTATTAAAATTTATTTTCATAGTTTCTTAAATAATTATTTCACGAGTCTCCTAACTCTTGAACAGTGACCACAACCTCAATTCCATGAAACCTTAAGGATGGCATGAAATTGTAAAGAGCTACCATTACCTCAAATAATTGAACTCCCAGGGAGCAACAACGCCATTAAATTTATTTCAATTTTGTCATTTTACATAATTGAGATTTGAAGGGTTATCAACGAAGGGACAAACTTTTTATTTAAACTCCGAAAACAACTCCAATGAACTCACTGAAGGCTATGCATTTTTTTAATCCCAACTAACCCACTTAAAACTATGTATAGATATGGATGAATGTAACAAAAGCAAGGAAACAACGTAGTCTAATAAAAACAGTTAAATAAAGTATTTTTGTTTAGTTGTAGTGCATAGTTGCTGCAACATCTGCCCATTGCTATAACTTTATTCATCTGCCCATTTCTATAACGTTATTCATTATCTATTGCTATAATTTTATTCATGGTACATTATTACACTTTTGGTTGTTTCACAACCCTGTTACATATTGTTACAATTTCAGGGTAATTTGTTGTTGTGAATAGAGTATTGTATTTGTGAAATCTTATGCTTTATATGCTACCATTTTTTCGTTATTATGTCATTTTTTTTCATACTTAAAACATGTCGTGAGTTGGAAGATATAGCTATGTATTACATTGTGCCTTATCTCTTTCAATTTGGTATCAAACTTAGAAAAAATTCTTATGCTTAATTGTTCAAATGCTGAATTCAAATATCATCAAACACTAGTATGGCTCAATCATAGGTTCTTATTTTAACGTAGAGAAGTTATGATTATTGGTTTATCAGAATGAGAACATTACTACATTATCTTGACCTTTGGTGACTTTTCACTATGAGTATCCAAAGTTTGTTGATCAAGCAAAAAACATGGCTCTAACAAATGCTTCGTGAACTCTTTTGAAGGAGAACTAAAAGAAGGATAATAAAGCTCTTGGTTTAATCCAACAAGGTTTAAATGACATTATATTTCCAGAGTCAAGTGCAAATTCTTCAAAGAAGGCTTGGGACACTCTTGAAACTTGTTATCACAGAGTTGTAACGCTCCCTCCCACCCCCTTGGACATTTCTAGGTTAATGAGAGGAGTTACTTTTAACTAATTTGACCTCCATGGTCTCATTATGAAGATGGGGTTATAACAATATTTCATTCCCAAAGTTAGTGGAATTAACTTTGGAACATACCATCACCTCTAACTCATCAAGAGATTTTCTACGATATGATTTTTATATTGATCTGAAACTGAAGCCAAAAATTATGCCCATTTAAAGTTTGGTCACGTAATCGTTTCCACACAAACAAGATCCTGCCACATGGCACCCATGTTGTGCTTGCGTGGACCTCACTAGGTGGTTCCATGTTATCCTTCACACCAATGTCAGCATGGCTACATCCATGTAACCCTTGCCGCATAGAAAATCTTGTGGACCCCACCAAGTCTGGCCCTCGCATTTTATTTCTTTGTTTTACACTATATCCAGTTTGTAAAGGAATATGTCACTACTATGAAATTTTCACATAAAAAGCATTTGTATTCCTCTTTGTGTTAGGAATTGTTGTAAACATTTGGTGATACACTGTATCTAGTGTATATGACTTTTTATCATGAGGCAAATGATTTGGATTCCCATATGCATCAAAATCCCCAAACATATTTCCATAATCCCAAATATCCAACTTTGGGCCTCATGGGGTTTACTCAAATTGGGCCCCACACTAGGTAAACCTTGAATCAATCCTTTTGCATATGTATCAAGCCTCATCTGTATCTGGTTACCCCATGAAATTTGTCACAACAATTCTCCAATATATTGAGATTCCCATATATGCGTAGATCACCAAAATTTTATCTGGCCCAGATACTCCCAAGTACAGTGTTAAGTCATGCTTATTCAACTCAAAATGATTTAAGGTTTTTCCTTAACCTTTTTAGCGAACTGGCCAAGGTTGTTCTAGAAGAACAACTTTGCCCAAAACCTCCACGATCATTGGAATACATTCTTACATCAAGTAGAAACAATACAAGTTCAAACCTTAGACAGAATCCACATATTAATAGGAATTATAACCAGCCAATCGATGACTAACAATGCTCTATGGTTTCTTCTATTGTAATACCAAATCCTCCTATGGAATGGATCTAAAATAATTTCTATTAGATTCCATAATATATCATGCATTAATTCATTATTGGTCCATGAGTAAAGAGGGAAAATAATCATTCATGTACAACAAAAATCCATGCTAATTCTTTACACACCATACAAATCCCTTTAAGAATAGATTTTCCATAGTTCTTACAGAAGATCGACTCCTTGACAGTTATAGCACCCAAACTAGGTAATTTCACACACTATAATGGTTTAATTGGGTTCATTAGATAGTCATACGTAATCATGTAGATTGATCTACAAATTATAAAATATATAGGAAACTATAGGGGTTTGTAAGCCCCTCATTCCATGAGAATAATCATACAAACCATCTCATTGAAAATACATAAGAATACATATTCCATCATTAGTTGTGTTGATACACTTGTTGTCAAATAACAACAATTTTTGTCATTCAAAGTGCAATAGGTACACATAAATATACAAGTAAGCAACTTACCTTATTAGTAGAGTGACTGGAAACTAACGAAGGGACTTCAACTCTCCTCCCAATTGCAGGCCAATTACACTGCCATTATATCTTGTAGTTAACCACGCCTAATCAATATTTAGAATTTTAGGATTGAAGTGTTTAAAGGACACTCACACTAGTCTAGTTCATAATTCACATAGGAATCCATAGCACACAGTGGCTCCACCTAGCACCCAGGAGTCGAAAGTACATAGTATCTCCACCCAAGCAACACTTTAGAGAATATAGAGCACACAATCATCCACCCAATAATAACTACAAGAATCTAGAGCTCACAATGTCTCCGCCTGATTCACACTACAGCAATCTATATCCCACAGTGCTTCCACCTACAATCTGGAAGGAATCCATAACACAACATGTCTCTGCCTAATATGTTTCATGGGAATCTAGAGTCTTCCCTCATGGTATCCACCTGTGAAACATTGAAAGAACTCCCAGACTGCACAATTTCTCCACATACTAAGAAAGGATCAAGATTCCACAATGACTCCAACTTCTTAACACCACAAGTTCATCTTTAATCTATGCTCCTAAACATGCTCCAAGCGAGTTTATTCACTAATATTTTATGGTATTTTTCCTTAGTCATTCACTTGCAAATCTCTTGAGAAATCGAGAGTGTTTTCTCTCGTAGTATGGTCCTCTATTGAGTATGTAATCTTGCTCACAGTAACATGTCTTTGTGTCTCTCGCTATCAAGTGTATACCACACTATAACACCTTTTTAATTTTGAAATTAATTTGCATGTGGATTGGAACAACATGTCCCATGAGATTAGGTTGGTTCATCCTTTTGGTCAACCAGCCATACTCCAGTTTAATTGTTGTACCAACTTATTTTTAATTCAACAAGGATATGGGTGGCCATTTAATGAAAAATTCTAATCTTGGTTATTTCCCCAAGAAATTTCCAAGAAAATTTTCCTCTCAAGCTTTGAATCCATGTCCTCTCATCAATCCAATTACTTTTACATTTGTCAAAATTAATTACCATTACACATGAAAATATTTATATGAGGAGGTAACCAAAAAGGGTTTTTATAGGTGTATCCAAGATGAATAACGTTAAGTTAAAAAACTTGAGGAGAGATTTCGAGAATTTGAAAATGGAAGATAGTGAGATTGTGGTTAGTTTTATGACATAGGTCATGAGCAATGGTGGAGCAATGTTAATCAATTAAGACAATATGGTGATTACATATGAAATAAGAGAGTGATTGAGAAATTCTTCCAATGTCTTCCAAAGAAGTTTGAAGGTATGGTTGTATCCATTGAAGAGCTTAAATATAATATTCAAATGCAAATTTATGAGTTCACTCATTCTTTGGTTGTACATGAATCCATGATGACAAGATATGATGGTAATCCATTGGAGAAGTCCTTAAAAAATAAAATGCAACTTACTAAATCAAGAGGCATAGGAAGGTTAAGTGACATAGGAAGAGGAGGAAAATATCTAATCAAAGGGACAACATAAATAATTTTAGATTTGAGGAGAAATCTCAACAATTCCCTTTTAATTTAATAGTGAGTAACAACAAAATTTGGTAGGGAGGAATCAAAGAGGATTCTGATAATCATAAACTTGTGTTTTTGACCTATGATGTGACTCAAGAAAGTTCAAATGATCTTTGGGTTTTAGATAGTAGTTGCCTCAATCACATGAATGGAAAAATATATTTGTTTGTGAGTCTAGACGCTAGTATTTAGTACGGCGTAAAGCTAGCCAATGACAATAAGGTATGTGTTAAAGGTAAAGGAGTGATTGTTGTATATACTAGAAATGGTGAAAGAAGAATGATCAATGATGTATACTATGTAGCTAGTTTAAAATGAAATTTGTTAAGAATTGGGAAACTAATAGAGAAAACATACAAAGTGTTCTTCAAGGACAAGGTATGTACAATCATTAGTAAGTACCCAAGTAAGTAGTTGACAACAAGGGTGGAGATGAAAAAGAAATGGTTGTTTCCACTTCTAATGAAAAATAAATTCACTGACTCTTTGCATGCTTATAAAACTAAGTGCTTCGATGAATATTGGTTATGGAATTTAAAATATGGTCATTTATCTTTTGGTGTTGTAGATTTTTTATAAAAGAAATTGATGGTGTATGGGCTACCTAAAATTCAAGAACTAGTAAGCTCATGTGAGAGTTGTATACTTACAAAGCATCACAGAGAGAAATTTGTATCTATAATTTCATATATAGTGAAATATGCATCGAAGAATGTACAAAAAAAATTGTGTGGACCAATGAAAACACATGCTTTGGTCAACGATATTTCCTTTTTAAATTTTATTAATGATTATATTCGAAAAACTTGGGTTTATCTTCTAAGAGAAAAGTATGAATCCTTTACTATATTCAAAAGGTTTAAATCTTTGGTTGAAAAAGAAATTATAAAATATGTTAAAGTGTCAAGATAATATAGATGTGGTGATTATATTCTAGATGATTTCATGGAGCTTTGTTAGTATCATAGAATCAAGAGACCATGTACTACATGTTATACTCTATAACAAAAAGGGGTGGCTAAAAGGAAAAATCAAACCATTATGAATATGGCTCAAACAAATCTAACAGAGATGTATTTACCACATGAATATTAAGGAGAAGAAGTTATTTGTTTAGTTTATATCCTCAACAAGTTTTTGACTAAGAGTCTGAAGGAATGAGTTCTTGAAGAAACAAGGAGTGGTAAGAGTTGCAATATATCTTATTGGAGGATTTTCATGTGTGTAGCCTATGCACTTGTACCTAAAGAGATCAGAAGTTGGATGAAAACAATGAGAAGTGTATCTTTACTTAATATAGTGAGGATTATAATGCATATAGATTCTATCATCCCATTATGAAGAACTATATTATTGGTAGGGATGTTGATTCAAGGAAGAAGAGGCTTGGGATGGAAGCATATATAAATCTATTGTAGAGGGAATTGTATTCTCTCATTGAGATGCTGATGGAGATGAGAATGATGTACATGCTATAAACTTGACCCCATATGCATATACACTTGTTGCAAGTACTTCAACAAGGAAGTCAGCAGGAGTTAGCCCACATAAAGGGAATTGTTTGGTAAAGAATGGGCCTCAAAACAAAAAATGGACTAACAAAATTATCTTTAAAAGAATCGATATGGTTTAAGATGATGATGTCAGCAGCAATGGAAAATATTTTGAAGGGAAAAGAAGAAAACCATTTTATTATTTTATTTATCACTTATCTCTTTATATATTTACTCAAATGTCAAGTGAATACACTTGTTGGATGCATAATTAAATTCCACATCCAATGAGTATCCATTTCGGATATTTCTAAGTAGACCCATATAAAAAAAAACATGAAAAAATTATGTTTCGTTGTGGGTCTTCTCATAAGTATGTTTAGTGGGTACTAATTAGATGTAGAATTTAAATCCACATACAATGGGTGTCTACAATTGGATATTGAGTAAAACTTCAAGCAGATAAGCGAAAATTACAATATAAAAAAAAAAGTTTCCTTTTTTTTTTCTTTAAAACTTCATAGATCTTATTTTATTATTTTAACTATTATTTTATTATTTTCATCAAGAGGCCCATTTCAAACCTAAAAATTCCCCTAATGTTAAAGTTTAGAACACCCAGAACTTAAGAACATGGTGGGCCATCAAGTTATGAAGTACAAAAAACAATGGGATTAGGGGTAAGTAACAAATCAAATCCTACATTAGCTACATTAAAGTATAAATTTAAAGGTTAGAAGACTAGAATATTAACAGAAATATATGAGAATAATGATGAAATAGATCAAGTTTAAAAATTTTCATTTATTGCATATGATCGCGTAAATTTTGAATAAGTTTTTAAAGAATAATTTTGGGTAAAGGGTGTGGATGAAGAGATTGATGTCATAGAAAGAAATACTATTTTGGATCTTGTGAATGTACCTAAATGAAAAAATAGTATAAATGTTAAATAAATTTACAAGAGAAAGTTGAATGCTAAAGGTGAAGTTGAGAAACAAAAATCAAGAATAGTAGCTCAAGGGTTCAATCAACAACTTGACACTGATTATAATGAATTTTTTTCATCTGTGGCTAGAGTTGATAGAGTAATGATGGCATTAGCTATTAGAGAAAAAAATAGATGGAAAATATATTAGATAGACGTTAAGTTTGCAGTTTAATTTTTTTTTTTTAGAAGAAAAGATTTATGTGAAACTAGCTTGAGGATATGAAATTGATAAACAAGAAGATAATATCTATAGGTTAAATAAATTATTATGTGGACTAAAACAAGCACCCCAAAAATGGTACAATATGATTAATGAATATTTAAATAATAAAGGATCCAATAGAAATCCAAGTGAACCAACTGTATATACAAAGATAAATTAGGAAGGTAAAATTTTGATAGTTTGCTTGTATATTGATGATTTTATTTTCGGTGGAGATATTTCAATAGATGATTTTAAAACAATGACGAAAAAATATTTTAATATGACTAATTTATGGATGATGAAATATTTTCTTGGTATTAAAATAGCTCAATCTGAAGTTGGTATTTTTATTTGTCAGTCTAAGTATGAAAAAGATATATTGAAAAGTTTTATGTTGGTCAATTGTAATCAAGTTATAATGTGACTGCTACAAAACTCAATAAGAAGGATTACAGGTTAAGTATTGATATGTCCTTGTACAAGAAGTTGATTGGAAGTATCATATATTTCGTTGTAACAACGGTTGAAATAATATCTGTTGTAAGTTTAATTTATTGATTTATGGAGTCTCCAAAGAGTACCTGTTGGAAAGTTGTAAAAAGGATCTTAAGGTATATTGTTGGAATTTTTTTTATGGTATCTTGTATATATCACATCTAGATTTTAGATTGACTAGATATAGATAAAGTGATTTTGCAGGAAATATTGATTATAGGAAGAGCCTGTCAAGGTATATTCTCAATTTTAGATCGAGTGTAGTATCATGGGCATCAAATAAGTGGTCCATTGTGACTTTACCATTTTATAAGGCAAAGTATGTTGCTGAAACAACAATAGCTTGTCAAACTTTATGGGTGAGAAGAATGTTAATTGAGTTGTTGCATGGGTAAGAAGTACCAACTCGATTTTTTTGTGAAAACAAATTTTCCATTGCATTATCAAGAAATCATGTTTTTCCATAAAATAAGTAAGTATGTTGATAAAAGGAATCATTTCATTTAAGAATTAGTAAACACTAATGAAATTTGTATGGAATTTTGTAGATTAGAAGACTAATTTGCATATATGTTTACAAAACCTTGGAAAATGAATTATTTCAAATTCATGGGAAAAATATAGGTGTGTGTATGGTGTAAATACTTTTTTGATGTAACAACAAAACTTTTGGTTGAAACAATTAAGGGGGAGAATGTCAGTAACAATAATTATTTCATCAGTGGCTAAAATCATAAAGATTTGTCTCAGTCTCATCTCATTGAAACCTGAAGGGGTAACATGAAAATGTGAAGAGCTACCACCTCCTCAACTAGTTGAAATTTGAACGAGAAACACCACCATAGAATTTATTTCAACCTTTTCCTTTTAACTAATTGAGATTTTAAGATTTATCAATGAAGGGGCTATTAATTTTTTCAAGTCTAATTAATGAACTGAAAGTTATGTATAAATATGGATGAGTGTAACAAAAGGAAGAACACATAGTAGTGGAATAAAAATAATGTATTTTTTTCTTGCTGTAGGTCATAGTTGTTGCAACTTACTATAACTATACATTGTTGCAAATTCCTTCATTGTCTGACTCTGTAACTCTATTCACTATATGTTGTTGCAAGTCCATTGATTGTAGCTATTATTGTTTTCGAAATTCTATTAGCTATATTTTTTATTATTATTGCAACTGTGTTGGTTGTAGTTGTAATTATGTTGTAGCTTGTTGATGTGAACAAAGTATTGTATCTTTTATAGAGTGTTATCACCCAAGAAATGATCACCTAGCCATTTTCTTCTAGGTTGATCAAAATACACTGTGTAAGATGGGTTTTTACATATTAAAACCAACTTTCACCTTAGGAAATAATTTGTGAACCATTTTCCTCAAATATTTTTCTTTAGAATCCAAAAAATCTCATGAGAATAATTAAATAAATTATTATTTATTCATTATTCCATAACTATCCCCTATTTCTCTCACGAAATAATTATTAAATGTTTATTTAATATTTATTTCTAATCCATCTTTGACATTATCCCCATAAGTTAATTAATAAATATTTTTTTATTTCTTAATTACTTTAATCACTTTCTAAATAAAGATATCTTATCATTTCAAATAAAATTTCTCTTTCTAAAATATGATAAATATTCCTAATGGCTAGATCTTGATTTATTCCAATATTTTCTATTATTTTCCAAAATCTAGATTTATATAAATCTTTTGTTATAGATAGAGATGTTTTATCCTCATTCATCACCGTGACTATTCTCATCATCCTCATTATCCTCTTATGATATTTGAGCTCTCATTTTCAAGTTCAAACCACTATTAGCACCATTTTCCCACTGCAACCGTTAGGAGATAAAGTTGAATATGAAGCACATCGTATTCAAGAACCCATCCCATGCAGGGAGATTTGTAGATACAAGCTTGAATATTCTCCTCACAAGGTGTAAACGTTATATTTTTAATAAAACCAAATTTCTTTTATTTCCATTGGGATTTTGGTATATCATTTTCTATTATATGTTCCTTTAGGTTTGCATGCCATCTCTTTTCAAGTTTTATACTTAATGTTTTCCAGATTTGAAGCATATTAGCAACCATTTTTATTCGCTGTTAGGGCTATTGGTCACCAGTAGCTTAAATGAAGGATTTTGGTACACTCGCTAGAAAACTTCATACTAACAAATGGAGACTCCATTTGCCTAAAAATTTAGAACCCTACTAACTCTTGTTTCAACATTATTTAGCATTTCTCTTTCTCTCACTTTCTATTTCTACTTTTAAATTTATATTCTTTGCGAAAAAAGTTTTATTCTTGTAGGTTTCGTTTTCCTTTTTACAAGACACAGGTACCATCAGTGTAGTGGATGACATTGTCTACAACATATTTGTAAAATAGGCGTCTCAGAGGGCCAAGACACTTTTTGGAGCAAAGACAACACAAGCCAACAAAACGTTTGGGCCAATACTTACACCATAACACAAAAAATAGGTTAGGACCTACATTGCCTATGTTTTTCCAAAATTTTCAGCATTTTTAAAATTTTGCCAAGAGTTTTGTCTAAGCTTTTAGAAGAGTTTCTTCACTATTCCTGTTCATCCCTAGGCCTAGAGTCTCTTATTATTTTTTCTCATTTTGAGGAAAGGAAAAACCACTTACAGTCTAGAGTAAACCTCTGCCATTTAGTTGTAGGAATTTACAGGGTAAGTTCCTCAGACAGAACACCAAAAGGACACCGCTCACAAACAGATCACA
>APFE031011058.1:154574-174544 GCA_000404065.3 Pinus taeda
AAGAAACAGTGTACTTTCTATTACTGTCAAAACACTTTACATAAGCCAATATGAAAACTCTGTCTTTTGATAAAAATCTCCAACCATTTTTACATCAGAGTTTTTCCTATATATAGGAAACAAAACTCCACTACCTTGAGTCTCCTCCTCCAGCATGAGGGGAGCTCGAAAACCTATCATTAAATACCTTATCTATATTTAAACTAACTTATTAAATACAGAGGTATTGTGCTTTTAATATATAGAGTCCTATTCCTATTCAAACTCTATTTCCATCTCCTCGTGTGCATGATCCTCTCTTGATCTTTGACACCTGTGCTTTTCCTGTAGTGGCTGAAATGTATTTGAGAAGCATTCACTGAACGGGCTGCCTTGGATTCCAACTGTGTTGCTGACTCAACATTTGGTGAAGATATATACTCTGTTTTCACGGTCCCTGTTTTTTATCCATGTTTATTTTCAAAAGAACGTGCTTGAAGTTGTTCAATAACCTTAATGACCATGCATAACACCATATGGCTGATAATCTGGATGCTTTGTGGACACTGACAGGTGTTCAACCCAAAATTCTGGTAACCCTACCAGAAACCCTAATATTTCGGTCATAAAGTCACTTTATGAAGACTTTAGTAAAAACCAAAATGTTTCACCTTTTTGCTACAAAATTTACATTTGTCATTCTTTGAATGCTTTGGCAGCCATTTATGATCTCATTCCTATCCTCGAAGCCTTCTTTCACAAAATTTGATGACCTCAGCATCAATTCTCATTTTTCTTTAAAAAACAATCACCTACAGCAGTTTCGTAGCGCGCTACGAAACTGCTGTTCTTTCCAAAATTACAGTCTTCAATGAATTTTCCAATTACTTTGTGACTGTTACAGCTTCGCTCTTCGTTCCAAAATTACTAATTTGTCTTCCTTTTATAAATGCCTCAAAAACTAATGAACTTAAGAAAAATAAACAAAAACTTGGAGCAATATCTGACCTTAAACATTTTCAATTTTATTTTGCAGCTAACTTGCCTAACTGAGCTTTTAGTTTTGCAAGTTCGTTCTCCATGGCTGCAATTTCTGATACGGTTTTCTCTAAATCAGCCATTTCTTTATCAGCTGCCTCCCATTTCTCCTTTGAAGATGAGGTTTTAATTTCCTTGACAATGGGAACTTTTTCCTTCATATCCTTCTTTTTGCTTTCCTTTGCTTTTTCTGCTTGAGCTATCTGCTTTCCCATTTGTTTGGCCTGTCCTCTGGTATATATTGTTCTTTTGATTTCCTCTGCCTTCTCTGCTTTAGGCAATTGTCTGATTTCTTTTGTTCTCGTTACCTTGGCAGCTACCTCATCTTTGTGGACTTGCTCTGCTGCTTGGATTTGTCTCCTGGTGATTGGCCTTCGGGGTTTGACCATGAATTCCTTACCAGCCTCCTCAAACCTTAGCCTTTTTGAGGCCTTTGATTTTTTGGAGCTATCAGGGGATGACTAGGTTAGATCAATAGGCATAGGCTCCACCTGCACTGATGTGGATTGTTCGAAGTCAATTGCCTCTAGCAAATCCTTTAGACTAGCCTTTGACATAGGGCTGTCTTCCACTGCTACTGATTTTCCTTTTTCTCTGCTTAGCTGGCTTCTAGTTCTGATTCTTGTTACTTGTGCAATTCCACTTGGCCCTGATGCATCTTTCTGATGTTTTATTTTCTCCTTGGATGGTTTGGGTGTCTCTTTTATGACCACAGGCTTCTCTGATTTCCTTGGCTTAGTTTTGGGTTTCTTTCGGTCTCTAACCTCTTTCTTAAGCTCAACCAATGTAGGTTCTTGAATTCTTCTTTATTTTTCCCTATCTGGCAATGGGGTAAGACCTGTTTTGCTTTGGAAACCGGACATAAAAATGAAAGAATCCCAATCCCTACCGATTTTTTGCAAGCTATCTAACACCAGCAACTTAATTAAACCATGGTGGAAAAGTGAAGTTCCATAATTATCCTTTTTGAATTGAACTTTGTCGCACATTTTACCAAGACTCCTGAATAAATAAAAATGGATGTCTATTGACGCTTTCCCTGTGAAATGTAGCAAGAGTTTGAAGTGATAAGAGTAAACTTTGGTGTACCTTCCCTCACATGTGAGGTATTTCTGGATGGCTGTGAGGAGCAGAGCATAATGTTCTTTTATATAATTCCTTGGCACCGCTTTAGTAAGGTCCTCGTTTACATATTGATCCTTCAGAAACTCCTTACATGGAGTCATGTCAAACTTAAAATTCTTGAACCATTCTTGTCCATTTCTTGGAATTTCAGTGACAGCAGAAATGGCTTGCGGAGACACAGGGAACTCTAGCAATGCAACCTTATAATTCAAGCCAGTGAAATTTAATGCAAAGGCTTTAGTTACCTCTGTGTGTCCTCCCTTCAATTTTTTGCAGAACCTCCAGCAACCTGCCTCTTTAAAAGCTCGTGCTACACCTTCATCCTTGAGCGTAAGATCAAGTCCTTCTGGCTCGTTTCTCAGACATCTTCCAGATCGATGCTCTCTTTTCTCCATCTCGCTCAAAATATCTTTACACAAAGAACTTAATCAACAACTTCAATTTACACAACAGCTTCAGCTTTGGAATGCAGGCTCGCTTGCAATGATCCCTTTTTTAAATGAAAACTCGGGCTTCTTTGCGTTTTTTCAAACGCTCATCATAGAACAGGCACGTTAATGCATCGTGAATAAACATTATGACACTACCATACCTCATAAGATTTATTAAAATAATTTTCATGTGCGTGATCCTAAATCTGATGGCGGAATGAATCCTATCATGACCTAGAGAGGACATCGACTGACAAAATATGAATGGTTCTAATGACTCATCTCCCGAGATTTGACATTTCAAGAAAATATGCTGCAAAAAAAACCCCGAATCCCCGATTTCGTAGCGCAGACAATTATGAAATGACACACCGCGCTACGAAATGGCTGCTCGATGATATGCTGCGGAAAGGTGGAAAAATGATTGCGCAGCTAAATTATCCAATCAGATCGCGCTGCAAAACTGCGCAAAATCAGAATGATGCAATCAAGACAAGACATGCTTTAAACTATAATGAGGGAGGGTATCTAACGGTTTTTTACAAGGACTCACATCAATACCTTTAGAAAATCTAACTTCAAAGTGACACACCTAAAAACCTATTGACTTAAACCAAATTTTTTTATATGAATCTTTGTACATAGGTGAACTGTGGTTTTAAGTGATAACAATATGAATTTTCCCATTCATAATAGCCAATACTAGGGTTAGTTGTTGCTCAACCTGGTTACTAAAATGTTACCGTGAACCCTTACTATTCATATACATTGCCTAGTCCTCGAACCCCAAAAACAACAACACCTCAACCAACCATGCCTAAGCCATCTCTTCCATAGAAAGAACTACATCCACAAATTTAAGTGTATGATCAATAGAGTACTACTATTCCCCCCAACTCCAAGAGAATGAACAAGGGGAAGGGTAACCATAATCAACCATCTTAAGGAAATGAAGGAATCCATGGTAGACAACCTAATGCTAATAAGGGTGGCCAGTAAAATCTTGCATCCCATCAATAGGGAAGACAACCCAAGCATATCAAGGCTCTTACAACAAATAAACCTTGTCCTTGTTGCAAGACTTATGGCCATTACACTCATGACTATCCCCTTCTCCCTCAGATGCACTAAGCATGGGAATCCCAAGATGCTACCTATAGAGGGAAGCAACCTATCGGTAAACCCCCTCCTCCTTTCACGCAGTTGGTGGTGCCTACCAATCCATTCCTTCAACAAGGATATGTGGCCACCTAATATTGCCAAAATCCTCCACCTTCGTAACATAGGAATGGAAATTATTAGATTCTCATGATGAATTCTGAAGACATCAACCTTCGAACTCAATCACACCCATATGATAATCCTCTTGATAATTCAATGACTGATTCTCAACCCAAAGGATCCAATGACTCCCTTTTTCCACCAAAGGACCATTATGTTGAAATGATACTAGTTCTCGAGTCACCCACACTTATAGTATCTTATATGACTTGGCTCAGTCTCATGCTACCAAGTAAATTCTAGA
The DNA here is from genome assembly GCA_000404065.3 of Pinus taeda. Lineage (NCBI taxonomy): Eukaryota > Viridiplantae > Streptophyta > Pinopsida > Pinales > Pinaceae > Pinus > Pinus taeda. The sequence goes on from APFE031011058.1 coordinate 158,673, forward strand.
AGCCCTGCAGACATACCGATCCCAATGGAAAGCTCTAATAACTTCCTTAGGAACTATGGATCCTTTTGATGATCATATGATCACCTATGATGGTGATAAAGCAAATCATCCCCCCCTTTCCTCATTTGTTTCTTTTCATATACCAATCTTGATTTAAAACACCATTGTTCAATGATGTATAGTAGAGTAAGGCACTTCCACTTGTGTGATGGCCACTAGTGTTCGGAAGAAACTTGGTTCCCTCGACCTATCACCATCAAATATCAATCTTAGTGCATGGGACAATCACCCTTTGCAACATTTTATTTTATATGAAAATTTCCCCATTAGTGTTGCTAGCAAGAAGGTCATAATCGATATTAAATTTATCGATGCCCCTCTAGATTATAACCTCTTTCTTGGTCGGTGCTACATGTATGCTATTTCACCAGCTGCATCTCCTATATTTCATAATATGTGCTTTCTCCATAATGGCAATATCATCACCATCGATCAACTGACTTACTATGACCCTCAATCCTAAAGGTATCCTCAAAATTTCATTTCATCAGCAGTTGGAAACAAGGGCGCTCCTACCTTCATTGATGTTTCCCCTAGAGTCTATAAATATTCCACGCTACTTGGGGCTTATTACAGCCCATCTCTTATTTCCAGTAAGCCTATATCTTCAAGTGCTTGCATGCTTGAAGCATTACAAACCTCCAACAAGCAGTACAATACATCTTCTTAGTAGTCAAATTCCCAACAATTTGCTTCTCAGGACTTAACTAGTTCTTCAGGAACAATTCCTCCAAGACATTTCCCTTCCAGTGGTTTTCACCCAGGTTATTTTCCCTTAGGAGGTGCTCCTCTAGATCATTACCCCTTTGGTTAGGTTCCTTTCTTATTCCTACCACTAGGAATATTTTCTATAGTACTAATGGTTATGTTGAGTCTTCCTAACATTAGTTTGGGGATCTAATTTTGGTACATTGATCCTCCCACAAACACCTCTCCTTACTAGCTCAAGCCTTACATGTCTTTGACTCTTATACAACGTGCTTCTACCGTCCCTTCCTTTGCTTCAGTTCCAAAAAAACCTTACGAGGAAATCACTATTTTTGTGAAAGCATCTAGTCAGGGGGGCAATGACATGGCAATCCAAGTGGCACCTACTCCTACTAAGGCAGTGAAGCCTACTCCTCCATGTGCTTTGTGTGAAGTTCATGGTCATGCCACTAAAAACTACCTTGACCTTCCCCACATTAAAAGTATGGTTTTTGAATCTGAAATTTAACCCAATCTTAGAATCCCTGAGGTGAAAGTCACCTTCCCTAATTTTGACAAGAAAAAAAAAATTGTTGCACAGGAAACACCACTATTCTTTGTGTGATATGTACAAACATTATTATCATCATTCTACTCCTCTCGATATATCTTTTGATATACTCCACTTTTTTTTTGAAATGGAAGCCACTTCTAGTGACCCTTCTACTTCTCTAGGTGCGGCCACTGGCACCAATTCCTTGCCAGGGGAGGAGGCTCCTCAACCCACCATAGTGATCCCCCCTCCTCATGTCGAAATGGTGGACAACTCTATGCCCATTCTCTACATGTCATAATCCATGGGATCGACTTATTCATACTCCTTGCAAGCTTTTGAATGTGTTTATTTGGATACATCTTCTAAAAACACTTTGGTCTCAACATATGTGTATTTTTCATCCACTTGTCATCTATCTCCTCCTCGTGACAATGCGTATGTGAACCATGCCTCCCATGATAATTATTTGTTCCATCATCCATTACTTTGAACCCAGGAATTAAAAACACATCCACCCTATGGCTATTACACTACCACACAATGTTTGGATAAGGGGGCATCCACTTTGGAGGGTCCAGAAGAAGCAATTCTCCCCAACCCTCCTAGTGCGTCTAGTAGTGTAGACTCTAGTGCCACTTTTCTTCCCCATACTTAAGATCTTCTCGAGTCCCATATCACTCAAATCACCCTAAGGATGATCCCACTTAATAATCCCTGCCTCTTCCCTTAACAATCCAATCCCTTAGACATTGTTGTTGTTCAACCACAACGGTTGGCTATATGAGCATCAGTTCATTATATCTGAAGCCACTCTTTGGTATGGTGACACTGTTGGTTCCTGGAATTGGTATTCTTATTCCCTTTGTTTCTTCATTTAATAATTAGTTTTTCAAGTTTTTTAAGTTCAAATTGTAATCATTTGGGAGCTAGAGGCCCTAGAAAGTAGATAATAACATCTTGGTATTCTACCTTGTTAATGAGTCAATTTGAATACTTAAGATATGATTAATTCAAAAATTGGGTTAATTTATGTACAAGAGATATTTGATGGACAATTGTTGTTCCCTAGAATTGTTGAAGGGAAACCAAGTTGTGAAAAAACCATTGGGCTCATCATGACATGCTGATCAAGGATTCATGCCTATGTGCATGGGACAGTCAAAGAGAGGATACAATCTGTTATCTCAAAAATATGATGCATATTTTATAGTTTAATAAGTAATCGTGAGAACCTTCTGATTCTGAGGATAAATTTACTATTCCAACATTAGAAATACATTTTAATACATAAATGCAATTAAACTCTAGTAAAAGGGGGATGATTTGGATTATTCTCACTAACTATAAAATGTGATTAAACAATAGAGTGTTTTAAGGTTTTTAGAGACCCTTTTGTAATTTGTTTTCGATATGAAAGAAAGTCATATGGTTCAGTTTTAATCTATCATATTGAATTTTCTCTAAGAGGGTTAACTACCAGAGACCGTGGGCCCAATCTTCGAAAGATAAATGTCTTCCTTGTATCCTTACTTTTTATTGCTTTCCTCTTGAATGATTTGATGTTCCTTATTTAAATTCTTAGATTTACAATTTAGTTATGTGAATTCTTAGATTTATGATTCAGCTCTGTGAATTCTTAGATTTACAATTTAGTTATGTAAATTATTAGATTTAATTTACGATTCAATTGTTTGAATTCTCATATTTATGATTCGGTTTTGCGAATGCTCAAATTTACTATTCAGTGAGGTGAATTCTCATATTTTCCTATTCAGTCGTGCGCATCTTGAGATTTACTTCATAATTGAGTGAATTTCCATTTCCATGTTTTATGATTAGAACTTACGAGTGATTATGGTAATGAGTGATTCGAGAGAATTTCCTTTAAAAAACATTATATATTATTCTTAAATTTAGTATTATAATGAGGATTGTTGGTTTTGTAGAATTTAATATCTTTTACGATTTTCTGCAGAGATAGTTAAATTGTTTTATGATTTCCGCACAACAATTTATTCTCGTCTATACTTTGATCAGATCCAGTATTTTCCTAAGAGTGTTCCTTCTTAGCCTTTTCTTTATATTAGTGTTACATATGTCCCAGTAATTTAAGCAGTATCCCTAAATTGACTATGCTGACAACCTCGTAATAAAAAGATGAATCCCAAGTCGATAAATTAATGGACATATGATTAAGTTGATTCTTTTGAGCAACTTAGTACCCAACATACACCATGTAAGAAAACCCATAAATTTAGTCCCTTTGACAAATATATATAGTACCAAGTTAGATTGGTAATCAAACATTTCCTTTCTCCTACTACGTCCACCAATTCTTCATATAGGAAGACAACCATAAGAAACAAATGGTGGCGACACCATAAAATCATGCATAATAACATTTGTATCCCATATCGATATGAATGTTTGGATTCCACTATTCTAAATATATCCATCATGTCCATCACATGCTATAACCATATAAAACTAGGGGGGAACCTATGCCCCTACATATATTCATCATCCTCTAGAGTATCTTGTTCCCATGAGGTTAGACACTTGATTCCCTTATTTGAGTTCCTAGAACATAGTGGCACTCTACAAACTCATCCAGTTGTTTCCTCTGTGGTTTTTTCGTTATGAACTCGCTAAGTTTTAGGGACTCCTCCTCCTCTCCAAATTTTCCAATATGTAAATACACAAATGAATTGGATTTGGGGGCAAGAACCTCTTATATAAGAAAAACCCTAACTTTCCGTTGGCCATTAAAAGTAAACCGTATCTCAGTTTTATGAACCTCCACACCATTGGAAATCTATCACCAAGCTCTATAATGGGCCTCTCTTAATTTTTTGCAATTTGAAACTTCATTGAGAAGCCATTTTTTCTATGAGGTCTCACTTTGTCACCCATTCAAATCGAATCTCTCCATATAGGTCACATGTACTTTGGCACCACTTTGTATTTGCACTTTTCAACACATGTGTTGAGTTTCATCATGAGTAACTCTTATTTTCTCATGCTTTTATGGTCCCCTTTGGGCATTTCCCATGTGGAAATATTATTGAGTCACCTTTATTGAGGGCATCAGAGATAAGTCACCCTTATGTCTCATGGAGTATGTTCAACATCCCATTGAGTCCTATCACAGTATCTTATTCCCTCTTTGTGTTTTATTCATCATGTATTTCTCATATTTTGCCTCTATCTATCATGATCAGTCTCTGAAAGGCCTTCATTTGAGTAATAGAAAATCCCCTCTATAATCATGTCATTTGTTACCAGTTAAACCTTGCATACTATGCTCTGGCAAAGGGAAGTCATAAGTCCACACTTCCCCTTATTTCTCCATCATCACCCCTAGTTTTAGTCTCTATCAGTCACATTACTATGATCTTTGTGCCTTCATTGAGTACTCATCATTTTGTCAACTCTAGTAGGCCCTCTTATGTCAACTTCAACACATTAATTCTGGGAGAGTGGTCTAGAGGAAGGTGTACCTTGGTTCCCTCCTTCATTAGTTTTGGGTGCCTCGGATCAAGAAAAGGGAATCTTCTTTTCCCTTTAACTTGGTTGTTTCTCACATGCTCAACTCTATCTCATTATTGCAAAATCAAGAATCATACACTTGATACTCTAGTGATCTAGTAGATTGTCCCAGCATTCACTAGGTGTTTTCTAGATGTTCTAGACTTCATGAGGGGGTGGACCTTCAAGTATTCCCCCACATGCCTAGATGTCAGGAGATCATGATCCAACCTCAAATGCAGTTCCACGAATTTCACTAGCTCAAATTCTACTGATCATAAATCCCACAACATGCACCTTGATTTCAGATCTTCAAATCCCTTGCTTGTGCAACAAGGCTTATTTGGTTGTGATCTCTCCCTCATATCAACTTGGTGGAATTATGTCTTATGTACTCCATTTAGCATATTGCATTGTATCATTCTTGGCCTCTGCATTGCAAGTATCTTATGTATATGGGACTCATTATATCATTGTATGACTTTTTGGCCCATCGATGCCAGCATATCATGTATCATGTACCATGTTGCTTAGACCCACATTGTTTAGCACATCAATATCATTTGTACTAAGTTATCTTGGTGTATATGGGTATGCCTCCCCCACCTCATTGAGACCTTGTACTCATCATAAAAGGAGAATTCTATCTAACAAGTAGGTCTCACCACCTCCAATTTCAGTCCTTCACTTCATTGATCTAGCTCTCTCTCTCTACCTCCCTCTCTCCCATTTGGTGTCTCATGAAACTGAACCTACAACATATTTCAGTCATATGATTTTCTCCAGAAAGTCTTACATTGGGGGGAAATCTGTTATCACCTAAAAAATGATGAACTAGCCATTTTCTACTACGTTGATTGAAATAAACTATGTAGGATGAGTTTTTACATGCTAAAACCTAATTTCACCTTAGGAAATAATTTAGTGAACAATTTTCCTAAATATCCTTCTTTAAAATCCAAAAAACCCCATGAGAATAACTAAATAAATCATTATTTATTTATTATTCTCTAGAAACAAGTATTAAATCATTATTTAATGATTATTCCTAACTGTTTTTTTTACTTAACCAGTCAAGAATAATTAAATAAATATTTATTTATTTATTTTTCAATAATTATTCCTTATTTCTCTCATGAAATAATTATTAGATCATTATCTAATAGTTATTTCAAATCAATATTTGACTTTATACACATAACGTAATTAATAAATTGTTTTTTATTTGTTAATTACTTTAACCACTTTCTGAATAAAAATATTTCATGATTTCAAATAATGTTTCCTTCTCTAAAATATAATAAAATATTCCTAATAGTTACATCTTGATTTAGTCCAACATTTTTTGTTATTTTCCTTAATCTAGATCTATCCTAATATATTTTTATAAATAGATGGGTTTTCTCCTCGTTCTTCCACATGACCTTCTCATTATCCTCACTATCGTCCTGTGAGATTTGAGCTCCTATCTTGAGTTCAAGCCATTACCACTGCTTTTTTTCCCATTTCATATATTCCGAGAGAGAACTGAAGCTATAGCTAAGGCATAGGGTATCAAAGGACCCATCTCACGGAGGGGGATTTGTAGATCCAAGTCTTCATATTCTCCTCATGAGTTGTAAACATTCTCTTATAATAATAAAATTTAATTGATCATATTTCCAATTGGTTTCCTTAATATTTTTCATCGTTGTATGTCTTTTCATATTTGTGTTATTTGTTGGAGGATTTCTAACATTTATATTGCAGATCTAAAGAGCATTGGCAAAAAAAATTGTTGTTAGGGTTATTTGTCACCAATGGCTTAAGTGAAGGATTATGGTACGCTTTCCAGAAAAATTCATACTAACACACGTGTTAATTCAATTGAAAATTTTGTGTTTTATGTGTCGTAATTCTATTCGTTGCTCAGTGGTTTTTATCAACATGTTTAAAATATGTTTGTGAGTTGGATGTTGTAGTTGTGTATTATGTTGTTCTCTCTCTCTTCATTAGTTTCAATAATTTTTTCAATATTTTCATTATAATTTAGTGGTATTATTCATTTATACCTAAATAAAAAAATATGCTTGCTTAATGATGAAGAAATAAAAATAAATTAAAGAAAAGATTAATAAAAAAATATCATTATTAGAGGGGAATGAAGCATGGATTTGAAAAGTCCCTAGATTAATGAAATTTTGTGGAAAACTTAGGTTAGGATTACTCATTGGCTATGTATGTCTTTGTAAGTGAGTTAGTCAATTTGGTAATTTTTTATTCATATTGTTTGGATTGATTGGAATCCTTTGAGTTATCTTGCTCTTAAGTGCAGGAATGGAAGGGTTTAAAGGTCCACTAAATTTTTTTGCATGGTTAGAGATATTTGTATATGGAGATATTTGCATTAATAGGTGGTATGGTGTATTTTTGGCATGATTCTAGATGTCATAATCATATGGACGTTGAGGTGAATAAATCAAGAGTGTAAAGGCAAGCGAAAATACTAAGTGTCATGCAGTAAGCCAATGACTGGTTTATTGTGTTTAGTGATTAACAAGATATTCAATGGACATAATAAAAAGGTAGTAAGCTTGTCACTCATTTAGTTCTTGGTTCTTAATATTTTCCGAAAAGAAGGTGCCAATGTTAGAAGAGAGGATACACATGCAAACATAGTTTAAATGTCAAGGGAATAAGGTATAGCCAATTTGACTAGATCTTAAAAGAAAATAATTTTTGACCCATCGAGCCTTAGAGGGGGTCATCCCCAGTTATAACCTAGTGCCATGAGTGTAAGAAAATTGATGGTTTCTCCATGTAAGTCCCAGTTTGAATTTTATGGTGGGTTGTAACTGGATTGCAAGCTTTCCATTTAGGAACATATTGTGAATTTTGTCAAGGGATATAAAAACCAAAATGAGTAGTAGAAACAAGTGTCGTAGGCTCCAACATTTTTTTTGGGCCAAGGGCCATGTGAGCACACTACCCATAATCGCTCAAGTGAGAATTCTACAAAATCAAACCCTTATTCAAAAATTGGATTGACCTTTATTGAACAAAAACCTAGCTTTGAAGATCCTAAAATAAATTAATTTTTGACCTATGGAGTATTCGGAGGGGTGCGTCCCTAGTTATAACTCAGTGCCAGAAGTCCAATCAAACTCACTGTTTTTCCGTAAAAGCTCCAATTTGGATTCTATGGTTAGTTGTAACTCACTTCCAAGAGCCATTTAGCGACATATTATGAATTCTGTGAGGCGGTATAAAAATAAAACACAACAATCAAGAGATAATAAATGTAATCTAAGGGCACAACTATGATGCTACAAGGACACTAACATGGATGTTGAATAATTGATGAAGACACTAATGAATCAATAGACTATTAGTGAAAATTATGCATAATAAATATAAATAATTCCTACTAGTGAAAACCAAGATGCATCAGGGGCAACAAGAGGGTGAGGGATTTTAATGAATCCCAAAGGAAATATTGTGAAAAAATTATCTTGGGGCCTTGGAAAAAGGTCTAACAATTAGGCCGAAATGTATGGGCTCTTCCTAGGAGTCTCTCTTGCTCAAGAACGTGGCATCAAAGACATAAATATTCTGGGTGATTCCTTCACAGCAATTAGCTATTTGAGAACTGACTCTCCCCCCATAGATAATATCTTAACTCTTTTATTTCATTGAATAAACAAACTCCCCCTCTCATTTTCTAATACTTCCTATTTCCACATTCTAAGAAACCTTAACTCCAATGTTGATTCTCAAATCAATAGAGCTTGTCTTAAGCCTTAAGGACAAACTGAAATTAATGGTGTAATAGGGAATGTTTTAATCCCCTAAATGTTTCTATGATTAATCCCCTTATGTCTCCCTTCCCTATGTTCTACCCCTTAGCAGCCCTGCACCCCTCCCCTCGTCTCTCCCTTCCCTCTATTGTTGAATATACATGGACATCGACTTAGGTTATCTCCCCTATATCTATCATGATGATGCCTTGTCAGTTATACATGGCTAAACCTAGCCACCTTCTCCATGAAAACGTATTATACTTTAGTTCACCTACACAGAATATACCCTCACTTTGTCTTGGTTATCAAAACATTTATGGTAGCATCCCCTTGGATCATCTCAAAATTATTTACCTGTCTAGGCATACATGAAAGAAATATTTCGAGTTAATGTATTGGTTTCAGTTCCAATGGTGTGAAGAGAATAAATCTTACTATGGCAACTTTAGATTAATCACATATCTTGAGAAATGTTGTTTTAGATCTTAGATCTCTTAGTAGAAATTGGAGTGGTTCTTCCCTACCTTTAGGGTGGATTCTAAGCATTGGCTATACTAGAAGCTTCGTGATGCGATTTTTTATTGGTTGAAGGCTTTCCTTTGTTGGGTTAAGCTAGTGGTAGTGCTTCATCAATGCAGTTGTGTTTTGTGGCACTTTTGTCTCCTGAGGTTGAATGTAGGTCCCCCAATTATTAATCCCTTGTGAAAAATCAACAATAAAATAAGCTTTTTCCCTTCAGTTTGATCTCTTTCCTCATTCTAGTGGTGATTCAGGTTATGGATTGCTCGATCTTCTCATGCATTCATTTTATGAGCCACCCTCTCCCTACCAGCATAGTTTGTCTGTTGTCAAATGAGGTGTATCCTGGAATAATTATTTCTTTTGACAATTCTCAACATCCTTTTTTTTGCAATTTAGAACTTGTACCTCCTCTGACTTGGTACCTACATATTTTTGGCTCAATTTTGGAATCTGACTCCTTAGAATCCTAATTTTCATCCTCCATTGTCTATGATCTTTGTAGGAGGGAGCATGAAAATACTAATATGAAATTCTATCATTTGAATGTAAAGGTGTATAAACAACAAACATCTAAGTGTAGCTAGATTGAAAAATTGTAGTTATGTAATAAAAAGTTTCTCACTTGGAAGATGATATTGATGCTCTAAGAAGCATCCTCACAAGACCTTAGTTTTAGGTGGCCCATCCAACCAACAATTCTCCAGATCCCCCACATGGAATAGACCTCAACATGCCTCTGGATCATGAAGATTAATCACTTCTTTTTAAGTATGTTATTTTTGGTTTCAAATGTATATGTATTTTGTACCAATTTTGTCAAATATATACAACTCAACAAATAAGATTACCAATAGGATTGGGACTTTATGTTTTAATCTAGGTATGGGTCGTTAGAATAAATTTTCCACTCCATATGCCTTTGAACAACTTGACCATGTAATTATCCCAAGTATTTTCCTTGACCAATAGCCATTTTTGTTATAAAAACAAAAAGCAAGATACATCATTTCCTTCCAATCCTCTCTTGTTTATTTGGATTCAAACACATGCTTTTCATTATTTCTCTTAATTTTAGAATCCATTAATTAATTCCAAAAGTGATAAAATATGAACTAAAGAGATGAGATAAAAACCTTGTATGTATGTATGAATTTCAAGCAATGGGTTTTGTAGTTTCATTTTTGATTTGATCCTTACATGTGACTAGTTTTAGGGATCAAAATTAGAATAATTGCAGGGCTTTTGTGTCAAAAAGGAAAAATTATTTGCATATTATTAGACACATAATGTTTATGGATTATGAAAATTTAGAATATTCACTTGTGTGGAAGGAGAGAAGCCACAAGTGATGTTGAAGAGTCATATGAAGTCCAAGAGACCTCTTTGGAGATCAAAACAATGGTGATAATAATATGTATTAATGTGTATCATATGGATGAGAAATGTAACTCAACCTCATATAAGTATATTCTCCATTTTAAGGTTATAAAAAATGGTATGAAAGAGAAGTTTTATTTTTGGTGTTATGCCTTCTTATCAATAATATTTTAGTTGTGTATGGCAAGATCTATCATGCAAGTGTGTTACTACACTTATTGGTGTATGAAAACACCTCTCCATTATTCTCATCATCATCCGCCTATATTTGGTTTTCAATAAGTGGAAAGTCTTATTATTGGGTTTTATTCTCTCTTGTGTCATTATAAACCCTAGTAATTTTAACCTAAAACCATTTAGTTGCCCACTTTAGCGGGTATGTCGACCTTCCTCTCTGAGACCTACAAATTATCTCTATTTTTCATTGTGTTGGAACACCACTCTCTCATTTTGTGGGTTCCTACACTCAACCTTCAATGTTGGTTTTGTGGCTTTAGAAGTAACATCATCATTGTCATACCCTAAAAATTTACCTATCTCTAAGTATAATTGTCCCTCTATAGTGTTGAGAAAGAAGAATAATCATTAGTTGATATTCTTTTTTTCTTCCTCCTCTAATCACAACTCACTATAGAAGTATAGTCCTATTTGAGAATAAAACATAACTCATGACTTGTGGCTATGGTGTCCCAAACTCATTATATCTTTTTATCGAAACCAAACATTTTTGTGACTAATGTATTCACACCCTTTTTTTATCAAATGGGGTAGTTTAACATAGATAAAATTGGGTTTCTCATAAAGGTTTAAGAAACAGTTATTGAGGTAGAAAATTAGAAAAATTAGAAAAATAATGGTATGGGAAGAAGTAGTGAGGTATAAATCCAAATAACTCATGTCACATGCAATCATTTATGGTGAATCCAATTATTTTTTGGTGTGGTAAATCTGATGTGAATAGAGTTGGCCCATTGTTTTCTATGTCATGGATTCAACCAAGAGTTAGAACAAAGCATGTTACTGATGTTACTTTAATGTTCATCTATCTACAAAACTATGCTCACAGGGCTAGCCCCCAATATCTCCTTTCTCAAAACCATTTTTATTGGCATGTAATCATTCTCCTCCTCTCAATGCATATGCTTGGAAACTAATGTGATTCATGGAGATATTTATTTATATTCATATATTTGATTAATAGCAATTGGACATACCTTGGTTGGTGGTTTCTTATATAATGGGAATTTCAAGATGTGTTTTTTGTCTTAAGTTATGGTATTCTACATTGAAGACTTTTTGTAAGAATATGATTGAAAAAAAGTGTTCCTATGTACTCACCACATTTTCCATTCCCACTGGGTTATAAAAATCCTGGAAGTGAGCACTCATTTGCACAATATAGCCATAAATCTTAAAGTAACCTTATTTGTCACATATTTCAACCAAAACTATGGTTTTTTTTCTTGTGGCATATATGAAGTTTTGAAGATATGAAATTATGACCCTTCAATTGTTATTTATGGTATTTAATTCTTTGTATTTCTAGGGCACCCTAGACATGGAGTTGATAGAAGAAAGAGAGTCTGATCCCATGTTGGAATTCGTTAACAAATCATAATTTCCCTAGAATGTATGAGGCCTTATAATGGAGGAGGTTTAGAAATTTTCATACATGTGTCATATACGAGAATGTATATGAGATATAATAAATTAATGATCATTAATATGATGAAAAGAATGTTGGAATATGATCTCGAAATTATAAAATGAGAATTTTTTTGGGACAATCACATGATTTGGAAGCATCCCATCTTCTTTTGTCTAGGTTTTCTTTTTGGAATCGAATCAATGATTTGTTCCACTATTCAAATGCATCAATATTCAATATTGTGTATGAGTTGTTTAATGGTAGCTATTTGAAATTGGGAGAATTTAAACATTCTTCTCTTTATGAATTGAGCATTTAAATATGAGTTAGAAGGAAGTTATAAGTTATGGTCCTACTGAAAATTCGTCATGAACTCGATGTAGTTTTGAAGCCCTTTGTTATTGAGTTTTGCAGAGGCGGAGACTTTAAGAATAGGCATATTTTTTTTTGGAATCCACCATGTTTTTCTCATGTTATGCAAATTTCCATTTAGGATAATCTATTAGGAGGATCATTTTTAATACATTATTATCATCTAATTCTAGTATGAATTTTATCTCTAAAACTATGAAGCATCAAAATAGATGAATTATTGTTTGACAAGGAACAATTCTCTCCATTTCACAGTTATTTTTTTTCTATAACTTTATAGGTGCATTTTCAAGAGAAATTGACACCCTTCATCTATTGAACTCGATTTGTTGAAAAATGGCTTAAATTAGTGAGGCAATAGATTTATTGGATACTATGGTATTCTCTATTGTTGAAGATATGGTCAAAATAAAAGAGGCCAATTTTGTTAATTTTAATACCTATTTGCAATATGCACTTGAAAAAATAAAGTTTTATCGGCTTGATTCATATCTCAATTACGATGAAGAAAAACAATCAACATTCTAAACTAGTTCTTCTTTAGAAAAAATTTCTTTATGATTTTGAGAAAGAATCATGTAATTACCTTACACTTGATCATATTAGTGATTTGACTTTATGTGCTTATTCACATGAAGATGAAAAAGTTCATATTACACTTCCCAAATGAACCGTAAAACATGGGAAGGAGTCATCAACAAAAAGAACAAAACCATTTTTGGATATAAAAAGGAAGGGACCTTTCAAATTCCAAACTACTTTAAACCAATCCAATTTCAATGTGATGAGTTTCTTCAAGAAATCTCATCTTCACTTGCTTCACTTTTGTGTAAGTTCGCATATGCCAGCATTGACATCAAGTGAGCCACCTAAAAGATAATTTTTTATATCTTCACCCTTATGATCATTGTGAAAAGCATACTCATCCATGCGACAAATTTTCTAGTCACAAGAACCCTAGAAGAGGAATGATTCACCTTGGATGGATCAGTTCTTTGTAATGGTATTAAATAACCAATAAGATATATTGATTATACCAAAAATTTCATTCTTTGGTATTAGCACATCTTGAAGTGGATGTATTTTCATCTTATTACCTTGTATCTAACAAGGGGGGAATTGATAGTCTACTACTCTCTTCAAAGTCGTACCAAGTGAACCTGAATCATGACTAGAGTAAGAACCTGCATCTAGATCCTAGAGCCAAAATTAGATAACTAGAGTCAAATCTATATCCAAAGATGGACTCATGTTCCATGAGTACAATTTGGTTTGTAGTCATTCTAAAACCACCAGTTGGTTTATGGTTGTCGTTAAAACACCACTCAGTAGAATATTTACTTCTTCTGCTAGATGATAGTTTGTAGTCATATTCACACCACCATTTCAACAACTTGTGTTCATATTGAAACCTTCACCAAGGAGCACTTAAATATCAAAAATACAATATTTTCTAGCCAAATTTAGAGTTTTTCTAGTAATTACTTCAAACAAAGTTCCAAATTGGTGGTCTCCCTTAAATCATAACCAATATTTATTCTACCCATTTCGTTTTTGGTATTCCTTAAACAACTAAATTCAAATATCACAACCAACCATTTACTACTATTTACCTTCATATTGTATCTCATTTCTTGGACTCACATACACCTCTTCAAATTAAAGGGGTGAATGTTGGAAACATGATCTTCATGGGTTATGTAAATTTAGAATATTCACTTACGTGGAAGGTAAGAAGTCACAAGTGAAGTAAAAAAAGTCATGAAAAGTCTAACAGATCTCTTGGAATATGAAACCAAAGGTTATAATATGATTTTTTGATATGTATCATATGAATGAGAAATGTAACTCGCACTTAAGTAAATCTCTTCTTTATTTTTATTATGTTCAACACATATGAATTGAATGATGCTATTTGAAAACTCATTTCCATATATGAACCATGCAATGCACATGGATGGAATTGTTGTTTCGAAAATTATGAAATTCTAATTTAAATTTGAGTAAAAAATTAAATAACGTAAGTAAACATGCCATATTCTCCTTGCATTTGAAGTTGGAAATTTCCATTGATGTATATTGAAGTGGAATTGAAAAACCATAGTTCTGTGCAATTTGAAAACCATAGTTTTCTAAAATTAAGAAACCCTAGTAATGTGGAGTTTGTGACAACACGTTTTGCTACCCCTCTTGTAAATCTCATAACGTATATAAATATATGTAAGCTAATATGAAAATACAAATAATGACTAGGCTACAGGAGTGGATATGTATTTAGAGACTGTGGACGAAGAGTTTCATGGGAAGTGATTAAACCCATGCTTCTTCATTAATAATAATATATTTTTAATTTCATTTCACGTAATTGTTGGTAACAGAGTTTCAAGGTGTAGTGGAAGTTTTCCTTGAGGTGAGGAAAGCTTCCACTACACCTCCACACTCTGGTACCAATAATGTCATGAAAAAATAAAATGTAAATTACACTAAACCATTAGTTTACGATTCCCTGCAATTAATTTTAAAGTTCAAAAGCTTGAATCCTACAAAGTGTAAACATAACATCGACAAACTTTTATTTTGTTGCAATCAAATTTTTAGTCATTATGGCCCTGTAATGTCACTTATTTCCTCGTCTCATAAGTAGAGTTTTCCACATAGTATTAGGAGAAAAGATCATGTCTTAATATGCCTAACATTTTCTATGTTTACATGTGGCATTGAAAACAAAGCTAACAAATAAATTGGTGTTAAACTCAATTCCTTGAGTTTTCGTCATCATGGTTTGAACATTCTTAGTAACTGTGGCCATGTTTGAATAAGGATGTTTTTCAAGTTAGAGTTAATGCTTACATCTTGTAGTTTTAATGTTGGTTTTATGAGTTTTTGATGATAATTGATAAATTCTCTCAACCTCTCTTTCTAAATTAGTAATAAATTAGATCTGAAAAACTCTATATATTAAAGTAATCTTTGAATGTAAATAGTGTGTAAGTTGAGCGCATACATATTTGTATGAAATATATGAGTACTTTCAATCATTTTTAACATGTTATCAAAGTACTTTCAACCATTTTTAACATGGTATCAGAGTATATCTAGACTAACTCCGTCATGGAAGGGCCCAGAGGTAGAGGTAGACTGTAACTTGTTTGTGAGGAGACTATAATTTGCTGGTGTCTTTTGTAGTGTTCATATTTAAGGTGTACATGTGACGTGAATCCATTGATATGCTTGTTGATGTGAGTTGAGAAACATGATCTCAAAACCATGAACGATCCTAGATAGCAGGAGTGGGGTGTATGTTCTCTCACTATCAGCGAAAATATTCAGGAAGTGAAGACGT
>APFE031011064.1:16206-35347 GCA_000404065.3 Pinus taeda
CATTTGCTTGCAAAGACTCAAGATAATTGGAGTATGTAGGATAAAGTGCTTTGAGAAAAGAAATAAGAGAGATATCCAGCTCAACTTTAATGGATTTAATATCATGCATTATAGACTTTATTTCAGATGCAAGAGCAAGAGGATCATTATTGTGCAGTTCAAGAGTGAAGAGTTTAATCATAAGTTGGACGAATTCAAGTGCAGAATGCGAGTCATAGAGCTCTTTCAGCTTTTGTAAAGATTCAAAGGCAGTTGAATATGATGAAATGTGGTGACTCGCCTCCTTATTTACAGATGTTGCGATTAATGCATACGCTTTGCTGTTCTTGTTTTCCCAGATGGCGAGCTCTTTGTCTGATGTGGGCTTTTCTGGGTCACTGTCTCCTTCTCCGACACACACTCCTTTCCACAACTCATTGAAGATGAGGGTGTGTATTACCATCCGAGACCAGTCAGGATAGTTCTCCGTGCCAGTGAGAACTATTCCTATCATAGAGATGATTGAATGCATTCTGTAAAAGATTACTTCTGCTGATATATAAAAAAAAACTTTTGCTGATAGACTAATACTTCTGATGGCGAGAAAAAAAATTTTCTCTTAAAAAACTTCCGCTGCTAAAAAAAATGATTTTGATATGGAAATATATTCAAAATCATTCAAAATTATGCTACGCCATTTATATTATTGATCATTGAAATGAATACTCATAACATATATCACCATATATCACTGCAAAAAAATGTTTGAACGCTTGTGTTAAAAGAACAGCAATTTCTCTTCCACGTTCCCCCACTGGCACAAGGGCCTATTAAAATCCTAAACCAGGAGCTAACAGCTAAAACTTGGTAATAGCAAGAGCTCTTCCTGTCTTCGTTAATATGATCATTGTCTTAGATCTCCATTTATCTTCTGTAGTGTCCTGGGGTTTATATTCTTCGATACCGACAATCGTTTCTCTTCTCTAATAAACAGAAGTAACTCTCGACAGTACTCAGGCCACCAAGATACATTTATAGGCCACCAAGATTAGCTCGAACGATAGCCTTCGATGTAACGAGAATTTACCTCGCCTCTATCATATTTCCACAAATTTTTGTTTCAGTTAACCAGAGATTTCAATGGCTTTAACCTCAGGTTTCGGGTGAGCCTGTGTTGGGCCGGTAATAGTAAGCACTCCAGGATTTACCGAAAGGCTAGTTCGAAGACTACTTATTACAGCGTTTTAGGGGTTGGCTATAGATTCTTTATCCTGCTCTTCCTTGCTTGATGTTTACTTCATCTTTGCCTTCTTTTCCTTTCTTGATCCAATACTAAAGTGCTCCAAGAAAACTATAAGTTTCCAAGAGTGAGAGAGAGAGAGAATAGAGAGAGAACTCCAAAACTGAACTGACCAAAACCCATTAACTAATTCTCAGAAGCCTTTTTTTAATGTGGCCTCTATTTTATTCATTTTCCATTATTTTTCTTCATTTTCCTCCTCACATGTAACATGTGATCTTTCACCTTCCTTTTCGCCTAATTTCCCTTATTTTCATAAATAAATTTCCAAAAATGCCATTTTTCTTTTCCAAATACTTTGTCATTTCCTTTTCCAATTTCTTTATCCATAATAAACCAAATGAACACCCACACTACGATATCTTACCGAACATTCAACTTGGAATAAGTGTCCCATAACTATGGTTATTATTTTCCTTTATTAAATTTTATTACATGGAATTTTCACCAAGGCTATTACAGGACCCTCCCCCTTGAGGGAGCACCATCATCGGTGTTCAATAACACCTATAACCAACAATATTTCTGAAAGAAAAACATACTGCCCATGGAGATTTATAACTTTAGCTCATTGTAGTATTTACAATGATCAATCTACTAAGAAGAAAACCAACATGACAATATAACAACATGACAACCATAATGAAATGACACTGAGACCGCTTTTTGGAGCTTTATAACACAACTCATGGTGATATTTACATCCATATGTACATAAAAAAAACATCGCACCAACACATATACCAAAACATTCTCTCAACCAATGAATAGAGAATGATACAGAGCCTGCATCTGATCCACCCTCTTCGATGTAGCTTCATTGGGCCCAAAGTGCTTCCACTGCACTTTAACATGCTCGATTGATTGGTTCTGGAGCATTAGCACCTTTCTCTGCAATATACACTGAGGTTCTGGTTAGAATTTTCCATCTAGCTCCACCTACAATACAGACTAGTCAATCACATGATCAACATATTTAACATACTTCTTAAGCAATGACACTTGGAAAACATCATTGACTTGCATTGTTGGATGCAGTGTAAGTCGATAGGGTACTGGTCTAATCCTTTCAAGAATCTTGAATGGTCCACACAATTGAGGTGCAACTTAGCACACAATCCAATCTACAAGGAGCTATTCTTTGGCTTGATGCACAAGTACACCTGTTCCCCAAGCTGAAACTCCTTAAACAACCTGTTCCAATCTTCATAGGTTTTCTTCATGTCCTATGCTACCTTTAGATTCTTCTTGATTACCTACATTTCCTATTCCATTTCTGCTAACCTTTTTATAGAACAGGAAAATCCAAGGAACTTCAAGTATGCTATATCAATTAAAGATTCATGGCCATATTCCATGCTTTCTAAAATTACTCATTTTCTAGGGCTAGAACCACCACAACTAAGGGAAAAAAACACTTAAAATATGACAATGCCTCTTAACATTGTTTTCTCGGAAGTATTCTCCCCAAAACCTATTCATTAAGTTACCTTTTCATTTTTTTTCTAGGGAAATGTTTTCCAGAGAAGCTAAGCATTTTCCTAGGTCGCTCAATCACTTTTCCTTCATGCATTCCCCTGAACAGAGCCCCTCAGAAGTAATTATAAATGTGCTTTGTATTTAAACATAGGGAAAGGATTAAGGGCTGAGGAACGCTCCCTTAGAAGATACGTCCAAGAACCTTATTTACCCTAGAACTCTATGCATTTGAGCTTACCCATTTTATTCCATGGAACACTGATACTAGGGAAACTCCTCCTATCCACCTAACACTCACATATTGGTTCACATGTAATATTCACATGTCATTCTAGACTCATCTCCCCGGACATAACTCAAAATTCATTTTCTATTTCTTTCTAGGTTATTCCTTCTAGAATGAAATTAGAGCCATGTCACTCCACATCGCACCTAGACTCACTAATGAGTGCTTTCCATTTGTCCACTCCATTTGGATACTTACCACTTGCGGGACTAGCTTTTAGTTGATGGTTAGCAAATGATTTTATGAATTGATTATGAGAATATTCATTACTATGCTACAAGGCCTCAATTTGCACCAGTGTTTCCTAGGAACTAATTTTGCAAGTTTCAAAAATTCTATTACCATGAGTAGCCCATGGGGGAAGCTTCCATATAAAACTTGCAAAGAATACTATCAAAATCTAAAATATAGAGAAATATACATTTGTATAGATTTTCATGTAAATTATGATGAATTTTTAATCTTGAACATGAAACCATTTCTTTTCTGGTAAGTATTTTTTTCAAAGGATTTTTGTTCGCTTTAGTTTATATTTAATAAAACTGATGATCTTGGGCATACGTAAATTTCATTAAAGATGTGATTTCTTTACATTTTCAATTTTGACCATTAGAAGAGATTACTTCTTTAAGGCGTGGAATTTGGAGAAAATTAAGGTAAATCATTATGATATTTTTCAATGTAAATTTCATATGGTTATATTCATTTTTCTTAGTAGTTTTCATATTGATTTTATTCTCAGTTTTATTTTAATTTTATCTTTGTTTATGTGGGTATTCCACCATTTCTATGAAAATTTGGTCCTTCTACTATTTGAGATTTGGAATCAATTCGCCTAGTTCTACTTGCTCTTTGGTTTGACAAAGAAATTATGCTGATAATTAAAGTGCACGAAGGTTATATCAGGGAGTTGCTTCACCTTTTCATGATTTAAATTGGTATCTTATTCTTTGTTTTCCAAAAATTTATTTTGAAACAAGATGTATACAAGGTGATGGACATCTGTCATAACTTCACTTCATAGTCATAGTTGCTTCATAGATTGAAGATTTTTGTTTGAAAAGAAAATCCTAATTATTTACAACATGGAAAAATATAATTAACTAATAATTTTAAAACACACTTTCCTTCCTTACGTTAAGATGGGGTCCCTTGGGTCAGTTTTGGGGCAAAAACCAAAGTTTTGATGTAAAAAGATGTAAAGTATCCGTGAATTGTGGACATGGAGCGTGTAGCTAGTAAAGAGTCAAAAAGGGTTCTACCCTCATCTATGTAAATTTGATTCAGTTTTTCAAACCTACCCATGGTCCGCAGACCATGGGATTGTATAAATAGGTGTGTCTTACAAAGTCTAAGGCATAATCTGATGATGATGGATGTAATGGGTCGATAGAAGACAGATTGATATAGAAGTCTTAGAAGAGGAAAAGGCTTTGCAACTAAGTGTGCAGAGGCCTAGAGTAGTGTCTGCAACTGAGTGCACGAAACCCTGCAGTTAAGTGCGTAGGGAAGTTTTGAGTCTGTAAACCTATACTGAAGATCAATAAAGAATATTGTTGCAAAAATTCTTGTGTTTTATCTATTTAATTCTGTTATGTATGATTGTGATATATGTTGTGATGGGATGATATCTTTATAAAATAATGATGTGTTGATGTGTGAATTTAGTTAATCTGTCTTATTATCTGAATGCAATTAATGTTAAGTGATTACGCAAAGATCATAACACTTTCTGTTGAAGTTATTAAACACTTAGGTAGATATGAGTAAATACTGATCTAAGGGTAATCTATGGTTCACGTAAGTAGCTAATGGGTCTGTTTAGGGTTTGCAAAAACCATTCGTAGACCTTCGCAGAGGTTTAGAGGTCCATTGAGGCGAGTTACAATGATAAGTTGTAAGGGCTTAGAGATTTGCACGAAGGAATATCTAGGGCATAAAAGGATAGCAAATTAATATGTGGGTGAAAAAACTTGGTTCTAGCATCCCCCCATACTGCATCGGCTGACACTTCAATCCATGCTACGCGGATTGATGCCAAAAGGGCGAGTAGTGTAGGGATTTGTTTGGTGCAACTAACTCTGAACCTGGGTCAAGACCCCTTAAGCCAAAAAATGGTTCTGTTGTCGGGACCGGGATCTGCATAAAGAGAAGTGTCATGTTGCATCACTGGAAACTGACCAAAAAGGAAATTGAGAAGTGGTTGGATAGAAAGATCCACGAACTCACGGTGCAAGAGAATAGAAATCTAAGCCTCATCAAAGAACAGTGGTTGGACAGTGTTGTGTCCACCAACAACCCCCCTCCTTATGAAATGTTATTGCTAATACTAAATAAGTGGGGACCCTTAGTTATAAAATCCAAAGAAATTAAAGTAGCGCTTACCTTTCATTCTCGCAAATAAAGTTACCATCATAAGCTTAGAAAGCCCCCTTGGAAACTCTTAGAATCTAAGGTTATGATAAGGTAAAAAGTATCTTTATCAAGGGAAATCACATCACAAGAAAATAGCAGGATGCCACCTCACAAACACAATTCCAACATTCGCAAGATAGCAATAATGAACAAACATATCGCATCGCACTTAGCACAACCTACGCAAAACACTTCAAAATCTGCTGAGGTGCGATGGCACCCATCGCAAGATTGCATCTCGCAAAGAACAGGTTAACAAAATTGTCATACATAACATTCCTGCGATTTTCGATATTGCAATATCACGATATTGCGATTTGGCGACATCGCAATGCTGCGAGCTGCGATAAAGCAATGTTGTGATTTTTCGATGTTGCGATTTGTGATTTTGCGATGTTGCGGTTTTACGATGTTATGATGTTGCGATGTTGCGATCTACGATGTTGCGATCTGCGATGTTGCGATAGCAAATCGCAAAATCGCTCCATCACAGATCTTTCAAGTACATTATTCGAGAAAAGTAGTTTCCATAACCTGACTCATGTTTATGCGCTTTAAATGCTAATAAAGGAATTAGCTGTCAGTAATTAATAGAATATGGGTGCATGCTATTCAAAGAACATTTCACGTAAGGTGGTATTTTTGGTATGTCTGCGGCATTTAAAACTTTCCCATCACCCTTCCTTGTCATTCATTTTCACCTCACTTGTGAATTGCAGGCACGGGGAGCAGACGACAATACAAAACAATACACAGACCGAAATGGGAAAGAAAAGCAAAGCCCCAAGCTCTGAAGAAGAGAAAATGGCGCCTTTTTATGTAGACACTGCTTGCAACAGAGACACGGGGATATCTACGTGGGAAGGCATGTATAATATGCTCGAAGAGGAGAATCCCAAAGTAATGGAGGTTACGGCTGTTGCAGGCTCACAAAGTTCTTCTGAAGCATCCCTCGCAGAGCTATCCTACTCATTTTTACACCGGATAGGAGCGAGGCCAAGAATCCTCCCATACACAGACATGGTCAAATGGATATTTGATAGCGCAGAAATCAAAAATAGACAGTTCAAAGTTCATGGTCAAGGACTCATTGGTTCATTCGCTGTGTAGGATCTAAAGCTCATGTATCATCTACCGGAGCCACAGGCAATCTACAATAAACAGTGTACAGAGAAGTTTGTAAAAGAAAACTCGGACCTGGCAGAAACTACCCAAGACTGGTCTAGGAGAGACGAGCCGCTAAAGAAAGATAAACACGGTATGTACAGCATTGGTTCCCTTACCTCTCCATACTTCTTTGCTGCTGCCATGCTCTGTAGAATATTTGGAATGCCAGATATCAACAAATTCTCATCTGAGTGGCTACCATTATTTGATGCTGCCACAAATGCCATCATTGTAGATTGGGACAAAATTTTGTCTAATAACCAGGTCACAGCCACTGTCAGTTACCAGTCCAAGAGAGCTGCGGCTCAGAGAATCTATCCTCCTTTTTACCTTTCCGCATATATAATGGATGCAATATGTTATGTTTCTATGTTTCCTGTTATGGGTTGGAAGTGGACGACACAAGACCCTTTACCCATCCATGTCTATCACAAAGAATTATGGGACTCTCAATTCACTCCATATTTCTACCAAATTTGTCATGGAGTTATGTTTCCCTTGTATAGAATTTTGTATGATAAAGACCCTCCGAGATGCTCGCCTGAAGCAGAAGTAGACATCCTAACTGTCGCAAGATGGCTCGTGGAAGAATTGCTTACTTATGTCAGGGTATTTGGAAGTTCTACACCCCCTCATGTCCTACCTTTATACATATCTGATAAACTCTTAGCTCAAGAGATCACCTATCAAACCTGTGGGGAAGGTGGGTTGAATAAATAATTAAAAGACAAAAATAAGGCTATATGGCCACAGTTTCTTGTAGCCTGTGGGGCCTTCTTGCTATTCGATGTAGGCCACGCCTTCGCAGAAGTAAAAAGTATCACATGCTTACAGCTATTCAAATTCACTGGAAGGCCATTTGACCCTCATGAGGTTGCCCATAATTTTACAACTGCAGTCAAGATAAAGGTGTTCTCAGGAGAAAAAGATTTATTTGATGGTATATTCCAGCAAAGAAACACATTGGAAGAAATTATGCACACAACCCAATTGCAACTATCTCCAGAAGAATTTCTAAGGTTCCTTTAGAGAAGCTATGCCTAAAACCCTCAAGAGAACCAACTCCAAGTGTTAGCCTCAGTGGAAGTTCAAGTACCAACGGATCTAAGTCCAAATCTGAAAAAGAAATGTCTAAAAGATCAGGAAATGAACTAGATAAGAGCAAAGGGTCAGTTAAGGATACTGCCCAATCAAAAGAACTTCTACATAAGCAGGTTAATGCCTCCGCGCAAATAGATCGTCCCCCTCTCGTCATCCAAGCACCACCAGTCATAGCTAAATTAAACAAAGAATTGGAAACCTTCAATGACTTGATCAATCTTGAAGGACAAACCATGAAGACAAATGTCAGCAATGTACAGATAGTAAAGGAAGTAGTCACAAGAACAATTAGCGAAGTCTCAGATATGGAGCATATTCCTATTTCTCCATCCTCTGAGCTTGTACTAAAAGTAGAAGAAATCCATCCTCTTGATATATTTTATAGCCCAAAGCATAAAGCAGTAGTAAGAAAAAAGAGGAAGAAAAGGAAATTGGAAAGCACGCTCTCTCAAAACACAGAACAATTAGACGTCCTGTGGAAAGATCCCACCAGCAATCCTACCAAAAATCTCACTAAACTATCTCAGATCGCAAGAGCATATGCCTCCGCTACTATTGACAAAGCATCTGAGGTTCAACAGTTGCTAAAGGAAAGGGAAGACCAGATACTAGCACTGCAACAACAATTGCAACAAGGCCACACCAATAATGAAGCACAAAAACAGCTTGAAAAGTTGCAGCAGGACTTCCAGCAAATGCAGATAAGGTATCAGAAAAGTTTGGATGAGAAAGGAAAGTAGTTGCAGGATTTGAGAGAGATGCATAAGGACGACCCTAAGCTCAAAGAATTTATTTCGGATTCCATTTCCTTGAACAAATAATTACTACAGCAGCAAGAAGCATTGGGCCAAAAGATATCGCAGTGGAGTCATTATTGTGAAATCAGTGATAAAACCACTAATCAAGTGGTAGACTTGTGAAGTGACTATGATCTAATTGATAAACAGGTGACTGATTATTTGGCTTGGCAAGATACGGATGAGGGTAAAAGAGTAGGTGCACCAAGAATAAATTAAAACCACAAGGAAATGCTCTTTAACAAATGGGATGAGCAAATTAGAGGGGCAGAACAAGCGGCAGAAGAAGCAGCCACGGCAGCCAGCAGACTTATTTATTGTGTAAATGAAATTTTACACAAGACAAATTTGATCGCAGAGACCACTCCAGGATACTTACCGAATGCACAACAGCTAGAGGCAGATTGGAAACAGAGAGCTCAAGAAATGGCCAAAGTAATCCAAGGGCTAAACAAGTTAAACTGGGATTGTTACTGGACATACTTGGTGCAGCCACCTAGCCAATGGATGACTGTTAAGTGCATAATAAATTCAACTGAAAAAATGGCACCAACTCTTGTAGATTCTGTTTTCTCAGCCCAGTTAAAAGCAGAAGTTAGCCACCTGACTCTCCTTAAACAGATGCTGCATATATGTGATTTCAAAGATCGAATGCAGAAATAGTTTAATTTTAGTTTTAATTTCATTTTATTTTCCTGAAAAAGGACGATCATTTAAACCGCATCCTTTATTTTTGTAATAATTTATTTTTAGAATTATTTAGTAGTATTTAAACCCTTCTAATGCATTTAGAGAAGGGTCCAAAAATTTATCAAAAAATTGTCCTCATAACATGCACTTTTGCACCCTCAAAGGAGGTTTTGGTGAATGAATGGAACAGGTTTTATTTGATATTTGCATTTGATATCTGCTACTGATGTTGCACTTCTGTACTCTTAGTGGATGTTAAATCAAGGAGAGATAAATCAATTGTCGCTTGAAGCTCATGAGTAGGACTAGTTATAAATGGTACTTTTATCTCTTAACCATTTCTGCTTATGCGTTAAAGTGATATTCAGTTTTTAGTTGTTTATACATTACAGCATGGATGTCTCAGTTATCATTTGGCACTTTTGTACGATGATAACTATTTGTTTATGTTTAGTGTATGAATAGCTCATTTATGCGATAAGTTTTCACAACTGTTTCGTCTAACTTCTTATACGAAGTAGTTCATCTTTATTGAATACCTTTCTTATGATTACTGAATGATCTTTATTACCAGTTATTGTTTGAAATATTTTTAGATAGCATAGAAGAAAGATCACACCCCGGGTTAGCATAAATTTTGATGTTTTTCTATTTATTAGAATACAACAACATAGCATTAGATTAGAATTAGAATAGAAGTATTCCATTTAGAATAGAAATACCCATCTTTTTCACACACACACACTGAATTGGGAAACTGGTCCCATATCCCCAGTCGGACCCGCTATACCAAACGGATAAGGAGCTGCCAACCAAGGTCCGGACCGGGCGGGTATACCCCTTGTTGTTGACCCGATTTTTGGGGCCTTCAACAGAACACTACCAACTCCCTGGAGAAAAATCTACAAGAGAAAGATTTGGAATTAAGTGGAAGTATGGTTGCACTGGCAGATTGATAGGGGCAACGAAGAGGTTATGCCCACACAATTAGAAGTGGTGGAAATAGACTTAAACAAGAGAATTTAAAGAAAATTATCTCTATGCATAGCAAAAGAGACAAGCACCTCTACGCACAACGAAAGAGGTCAACACCTCTATGTGCCAGGAAAGGGAAAACCTCGAAATTAGAGGACGATGAGATAATTATTTAAGAGATCAATGATGAGGGTAGTGGGTCTCTCTTTAGTTATGTTTTGTACTATATTGTTTTGTTCGATTATATTATGTGTTGTGTTATTAGGTTCATTCTATTTTGGATATGTTCCTCTTAGGCTTGGAATAATTTCATTCTGATAAAGAGAGTTCACTCTGTGGCAACACAGCTAATGAACACACTGGGTGTGGCTTACTAGCTCATTTACAGAGTAGTGGCTTGACCTAAGGCTAATGAAACCACTGCAAGTGGCTTGACTAGGTCTAAAGAACCCACTGGGAAATTTGCATATCGATGAACCTACTGGCCATGAGGTGGAAACACTCATGGATTTGTGAGGTTGATGAACCACTGGGTATTCCTTGCAGCTAGAACATTGGTGCTTTCCTTCATTGATGAACTACCCAGAAGAATGATCTCCACACTCCCATGGTAGCTTGTTTGTTGATGAACCTTCCAAAAAAGTTAAAGGAACTCTTCTCTTGGTATTGAACTACAAGTCTATATGCTAGAAAGAACCATAAAGTTGGGTGATAGGAGGCCCTGTTTTAGTCGGAAATACTGATTTTACAATTCATGTACTCCTTTTCTAGCTTTTGAATCTGGGTCGGGGTAGACTACTGTAAGAAAGGCTTGAATGTAGTGTGTCTAAGGTTGGATGATGCCCTATTCAATCTTTTGAGTAAAGATGTGTTAAGTGCATGGACTAGTGTTGAAGAATGGTATAATTATGATTTACCCATGCAGTAGTGTTGAATATGATTGATGTTCTAGTGATTTTACATGCATGTTGGTTATGAGGTTTAATTATCATGGTAGATGTGAAATATATGTATCCCCTATATGAACAAGAATTTGGTTCTTGTAATTGTTACAGGAATGTTGGATACCTGTATAATTTCTTAAGAATGGTTGAATTTCTGTATGCATTGTGTGAACATGAATCTCTGTATTCTTTTCCTTAAAGTGATGAGTATGATTTGTTGGCATGTTTTCTATTCATATGATTCATATAATTGAGGTTTTATAGGCTAAAAATAAATGCATACATCTATATGTTTTGGTTAGGAGGCGTGATTAAGTTCCCTATGATTATGAAGAAATGCATGTGAATTCATATTCACTAAGTGTATCCTCCTGTTCATGTATTTTTCCAAGTTTTGTCATTGAATTCATGTGTCTTCTAATAAGTAGTCACATGTTGAAACATTTGTGTAAACCAAGAAGAAAATTGTAATTTTTTCTAAGTGTTTAAGGCTTGAAAAATTTGCTTTAGGTCTCTCGTAGGACCTACCAAGTCGAGGGTTGGGAGGTCAGAGGAAAAGGCTGGAACTGAAAAGAACTTGCGTTTGACCCAAGGCACGTAGGCCAAGTAGTTAGGTGGGCCTGTTAATCAAGAGTAGAGTCAAACACCTAGGTCAAGAGCTGGGTTGAACAACTAAGTCAAGGTTGGACTAGTCAAGACCCAAGCGAAGATGGTCCCGGAGGGAGGTCAGGCCAACCTCTAGGTTAAGGGTAGGGGTTCGGGCCCCATTGTTAAATTTAATGTGCCATAGAGTTGGAATAGGCCAACCTCTATGTGTGCCTGTCCTCGTGGGTTTTTCCGCGGTGGCAGAGCAGGCACATCATGCGCCACATGGGGCATTATATGATTTCCACATGGAAATCAGTGATGACATGGCATGGTTGTAATTGGCCTATCTATGAATGATCATATCTTATGGTCCATAAGTTGGTTCGAGGTAAAATTTATATCATTGGAAAGGTAGCACAATGATTTCATATGTTTTAGGTTTTGGGGAAGTTGAAAAAGGTCGAAAAATTTAAATGTCATCTCCATAACTAAACCTTGGGGGTTGGGTCAGCATGGTAACCACCTCCTTCTACCCTTGGTTAGGGTTGGGGTTAGTAGGGGGTATATTACACTAGCATACAAGTACACTTTCCACCCTCGTACATATTCAAGTGGTTCATTCCACAACTTGAGACATCATGTGCTACAACGTTACATATATGCCTAAATTATTGGTCTTACTACAACCTTGAGGAATACAACTTGCTTATAGCTAGGCTTCACTACTTTGACCAAAAACCTCTAGGGTGTTCATGCACTATTGTGGCCCTCCATAATGACTAGCTCCATCACTAGACATTAGCACCATTGAATCCATCTACATTATCTCATCCATGCAGTTATGCAACCTCTCTTGCCACGTCTCTCTTCCACAAGGTACTCAATTCACCACTTAAAAATTTTGATTCAAAGTATGAAGGAAACCATGAACAATGCACTCCATAGAGTAGCCTCTTCAATATGGCAAGCTCACATATCGTGTAGGTTTATTCTCTCACACAATCATAAAAATAGTCAAATCTACAATGCTTATCACCAAATTGAGCAACGATCGATTCTGAGACTTGAATGCCTTCCCACACACTAGTTCCATGCTTGATGTCAACTAATATCCTCTGTAGCTATCATAACATCCATTGTAGGTTTCGGGGTCAAACCTCTAGGGTTCGCGTAGGTTTAGGTATCCACATACATATTGCATGGATATGTAATCTGGAAGTATGCAATTTTCACTTCCTATATCTTGTTTATCAACAAATGATCCAAACTATTGTAGATAACATTCACGATTAGGAACTGAATGATTAGCTCATAGAACTTATACCCTAATAACTCATCCTCTTTCCCATCGACTATGGCATAATCCATCTAATCAAAACACACAACACACCCCTATTTCATCGAATATCAGTGGCTCTTGGCTACTCCAACTTCAAATTTTCCACTCCTAAATCCTTAGAAAACCTTGTTGTTGAAAACTCTACAAACCTTTCCAGCTAAGCAAAATAAAAGGCAAATCGAATAGATTCCAAACTAGAACTCTAATACAAATCTCCCTTTGATTCCTCTCTTTAGGTTGTGTACAATCACATGATAGGAAACCTCTGCTACATAAAGAGTTTATCCCTAACCTCTAATACTAATTGTTAATAAAAGTCAATATGAGAAAAACCAATAATAATACATAGGCACCATATTTTATCCTAGAAACCCTTGCAGGAAAATTAATTATGAAATAAACCTATTATTTGATGGCCCAAAAGGAAATTAATCATGGATTCATCATGCCTTTAATTAGGCTACACTACATTAGAATATTATGGGTTTCTGAAACTTGGAGCCCGTAAGTCACTAGTGGTAAATTGACTCTATAACCAAGTCAAGTTTACCTTAACAAATGTGTATTATGTACATTTCCTCTATCTCTATACTATAATTATTATTTTCATTTTTTAAATTATATATATATATATATAAAATAGTCAAGTGTAAAAGCTTAAATGATGATGTTTGTCATCCCCTAAAACCAATAAGGTCTATCACACAAATAAATGGAAGTATATCCTATATCTCATAATTGAATAGGTATGACACCTCCACTCATCTTGTCATGGTAAAGTGACAATATCTTGATTGTGTCTCACACCCATGTATTGACGAGATAGAATGGCCTTATCATGTATCCCACATATACATTCATCCAAGCATATAAGGTATCTTGGCAAAATATAAATACATATATTATAAATAACTTAGTTGTTTCAAGTAATAGGTCACCCTCTCTGAATACTTTTGTCTAACTTCCAACTTGGAATTATCGTAGACAATGCATCACACTTGTTCCATCATCAATTATACTAGTTTCTTGTATCATTAAGGTTAATGATAACAAGACTAGAATATTCTTCAAAATATCATTTCTATATATAAACATGGGGAAATGAAAGTACCAAGGTCATTATGGTTTTTGTAAGAGAGGAGGTCCTTGGGAGTAATTAAGTTATTAAAATTGATTAAATTTATGCATTATATTTTTATGGGAAGGGTAAGTTAAAATAAAATGGTGTTTATTCTTTACCTTCTTTGTGTATTAATTTTTTCAATTTCACTTATCCACAATATATGTTTGGGTTAGTTCAATAACCAATTTCACTGTGGAGGTCATGATCTAATTTAATGTAAATAGTATTGTCCACTAAAGGCCAAAGTTGGCCCATTGCGTCGTGTATAATACAAAATGTAAAGATGACAATTAATCCGAATTGGATCATTATATTGTTTTTCATCCATATCGATGCATTCAGAGTTGAAAATTGGAGGAATCAATTCATGGGACCGTTTTTACCAGTGGGACCCAGTTTGGCAAAATGGGGTCTGAAACCTTCTGGGAGCGTTTTGAGGCATCAAACAACATTTTTTGGGGGTAAAAATTTGTCATTTTAGCATTTCGCCTTTTCATATTGTTATAAACACAAATATCTTTCCAACGTCATAAGAAGAACGCCAAATGGAGTTCGTATGCAAAAGTTATGCCACTCAAAAGTTGACCATCCTGTTTTCACCACCATAGTTCGAGCTGATGTCGCGTCAGCCCCCATTATTCATGGAAAAGGGGCTATCCATGTTTTTGTGATGTAAAATACTCTAGAAAAGTCTATATTGTAACTCTAGTTAAGATTTTATGTAGTCAAACTTAACCACTAGTAGGTTATTCAGGTTGTGTTGCAACCGAGCCACTGGGAGGAAGAGGCATGCCATTCTTTTGAGAGCATTTGGTTCCATAGTTGAGAAAATATATCTAGGAGATATATGGGGTAAAGCACACAGGGAGGAGTTGTGCACTATAGCAGCCCACATGCCACATGCATTACTTCTTTGTACCTGCAACCTTATTTTCCAAACAAAGAAAGAGAACAAAGCGACCTCACCTTCTAGTTGGGTTTTCTCCCTAAAGGGTTTCCCATAGCATATCATGTGTCTTATGTGTGTGTGTGTGTGTGAGCTTATATTGCTGTTCTCTACTTTTCTGCATAATTTCTATTCGCATGCATGCACTAATTACAATTAAATTTACAGATTTAGAGTTTGAAGAAAACTATAATAGTGTAGAAATTCAAAATTAATTTATATTATTACCATATTTCTTGTGACGAACTGTCTAGTGGAATATACACGGAAATTTATGGATCAAAAAGTGGAAGTGAAAGCACATCTAGGGAGTACATACAAAATAGCATAAAATCCTAAAATAAGGAAAAAGGAAAAATAACTAGAAAGTGTCAACTCAACATGATGTGGAACAATGAAGAAGGTCAGGAAAAAAGAGGTGTCCTGGTTGAGATTCATTGCTTTGGAGAAGAAATTCTAACATTCATTGCCACAAAAAAAATTGTGATTTCCATGGGGCCTTGGGAGGCATTAGGTATATGGTGCCTTGTAAATATATTGTGTGAGCTTAGATGTTGGCCATGTAGACTCTTCCTACTAGTGTTCTAGGGTTAGCAGTGAGAGGTAATCGACTTGGTATATGTCAATCTAAGGAATTGGTCTCTAGTAACCTATTGATGAATGTCGAACATCTCAAGAAAAGAAACTTTGGTCCTCATAAACCAAGAGTTCCAAGAGGGAACCAAGTGAATCTCTAAAGTGCCAGAATAATTGTTCTTTGGTCTTGTGGTGAGGAGGGCATCTAAATACAAAATGTTCCTTAGTCTTAGTATTTGAGGAGCATATCTCAAAAAACCAATGTTATCAAGGATATGTCGATGCAATGTTGATGGGCACAAGCTCCAAGCTTGGTTAGAGGAACCCTTAGGATACAAGGTAACTAGAGTTGGGCATTCCACAGGGGGTTGATAAGCTCATCATTATGTTGAAGATATAAGTTTGAATGGTGTTGAAGTTCGGAAAGAAATGGATCATACCATGTGGAAAATAGGTAGGATGTATATATATCAATATGAATACCCTTATTTATCTTTACCTTAAAGAGTTAATGACCATCCAATGAAAATCTATGTGGGGTTGTGTGCCAATACTAAGGTTAATGAGGTGAAGTAATGAAAATTCTCTAGTAGACCAACATGAATTGATCATATGTTCTACTTGATGCATAGAGGACTTAAGAGCACAATATGAATACCTAAGAAGAATACTTTATAAGTTTGCATCGATTTGAGCATGTGGATTGTCATCACAATGTGAAAAGAACACCAATACAATGGGTACAATTGTACCAAAACTGATAACATGAGGCATTTTTCTCTTGGAAGGAAGATGTTCGAATGACATTACTACAATTACTCTCACTATGCCATTTAATTCTACTCCTTAAAGATACAATCCTTGAACTTCACACCCATATAAGAGAGTAGGTGTAATCAATGAGAGAAAGAGTTAGATATTCAAATAAATATCTTGAAACTAAAGTTGAAAACATTGCTTTTAAGGGGTGGTAAAAAGTGTTGCATATCCCTTTGTCCAATCTATTTTATTCTCTACTATTGAAGTCAAATTTAAAGCATGGCCTAGAGAAGAGGACACTCAAAAGACACATATGAGTGGCTATCTCAACCTTCTTACCTCCATAAGTAAGAATCACATCGTTCGCCTTCTTTTTAAGGATGTTGAAGGCCATGACTGTTGTTTTCCATAGATTTAAACTTAACAATGATGGACATCACAAAAGAAGCTAAGATGTCAAGTTGTCTCTTGAGGCCTCTTATTGAGTCAAACATGAGGATAATGTCATAGTTTACAGATTGGAGAATAACAATAAAAACTTTGAAGAGAAAGAAACCATTTTGTGGCACCTAATGAATCTAATGTGATTTCCATTAGAACAAAAAAGTAGGGTGTAAAAAGTGTAGGATAGATAAGGAAACCTTATTCAACTCTTATATTACTTTGGAACTCATATGTCTCAACAGTCCTTGTCCATAACCTACCAATGTAACAACAATATACTTTATGCTCATTTACCTTAGCATCCTCAGTGATGGAATTCATAGTAAATATATAATCATTGGTATAATGGTTCTTCCTAAATATTGCTTATCCTTTAGGTCACAACCACTTTTTCTCCACCTATATGTAGATGTGAAGATCGAAGACCATGGCAAAGATCTCAAGTAAGGAATGACCAAACATAATAGTGTTGTATTTACTAGGATAACTATTCTCTTTTTTTAGATGGGATGTATGATATGAAAGGTCCAAGAAGTTGGAAATCCATGTGTCACAATGTGGTTCAAATAGTTAACAATATGGACCATTAAGAAGGCTATGTTTGAAAAATACAACTTTAAGGTTCTTCACATCCTAGCCTTCATTGGATTGAATCTTAAGGATGGCACCTCAGTCAAATGGTCATAAAAGAAATAACAATGAATAAGTTTTGGGTTGAATCGAATTATTTATTGGCTTGGAAAATGTACAAATTTATGTAATCAAAACAAGTAGAGAAATCAACTATTACACACATTGATTCCATAGGAGGAAAGTTCTCCAAAAGAGTTTGGAAGTCAATTACAATTGGTAAAATACAAGCATGGAGATAAATAATCTTTTTCCTCATAAGAATGCTCTTATAAACTTTGCCCATTTGCTTTGGTTTGATGGGCTTGTGCATCATAATATGTTTTGTAAGGCTGTGAATCCTTTAAAAATTTAATCATGCCAAGCATTACGGGGACAATGTGTATTCTTTATGGGGTGGGAAGTTTATATCTCGATTTTAGCCATACTTAAAATCCTTAAGGTGATAATTTTGGGAAAAAATGTTTAGGTCAACCAAGTTAAGACTTATAAATCTACTGCATTATTTCAACGTCAGCTTAACAAATATTCCATTGTATTCTATATATTACCTATTAGCAATATAAAATTTAATAATGTTAATATAATTTGTTTGATTATATTCTTTATGTTTTAATAATTAAGCCAAACTTAATAATCTTTAGCCCAACTTCTTTAAAGTATTCGATGGCCACTATTCATACTAAAAGAAACAATAAGAATGAGCCTACCTTTACTCGAGTTAAGCGATTTATGTTTTTAATCTGAGTATCTAATCATTAGATCCCACAACATGACATGAAATTTCAATCTCCAAAATGGGTATAGGGCAATGTTACATGTAATTTTAATAGGTTATTAGAGAATCTTGGATTTGTTCAAATTTAATGTTACCAAAAACTTCATAGTTGTAAAGATTAGTTGATATGAGTTTATAATAAATCTACACTTAACTCAATCCGAATGCTCTATCATTTCTATATTTGTTTCCGATACCATTATAAACTTTCCAATTACCCATACTTATCTTTGAATTTTAAGATTATATATATCTATCTATATATATATAGGTCCTATATTATGAGAGAAAAATTTATTATAAATTTTATTTTGGAATAGAGTTCAAAATTTTAATTATGGATAATTAAGTGAATAGTAAAAATTTAATCTTTACTAAATATTTTAAAATATTTTTAGTAGTATGCACATATTAAAGATTGAAATTTATCGCCTGTAGAGGTTTGGCCTCGTGGCTAGCCGACGATCTACTAAGTCATCTATGCTGTTGTGCAGGTCACAAGTTCGAGTCTTGTCTTAACCGAGGGTCGTTCTTGCGGGCTGGGCAGTTCCTCCTAGAGGTTATAGTGGTAGTCGGTGGGATTTGACCCCATGTAACGTGAGTATGATACCACCGTTGCCGATTCCGCTAGTCAACAAAAAAAAAAAGATTGAAATCTATCTAAGAGTAATTGCACATTTTTGTCATTTTAATCCAAAAAAAAAAAAAAAGAAGAAAGAAGAGTCACATGAACAAAGGTCATATAAAATAAAATAAGATAGTTTTTCAAATATATGTTATTGATAAGCCATGACATTGCAAAAAAACTTATTCACAAGTTAAAAA
>APFE031011064.1:35671-89948 GCA_000404065.3 Pinus taeda
TTACTATTATAATTCATTTTTATGATTTTATGATTTTTAATAATGTATTTCATTTATTGTGATTCTTTACCCGGATGCGGGTGCTTTAATGATGTGTTAATGCCTTGCATGCGAATTGGGCAGCTGGCATTCCCACTTGCTGGTTCCGGCGGTTCGAGGTTTGGGATTTACAGGTATTAATGGTTCAGTGTATCCGAGGTCTGTAGGCGAGTTATTACAGTATGGAGCGCATTCACCATGGCATATATGCTTTAAGGTCTTCAGGAATTGGCACTTTGTTTCTCATCTGGTGGTCAGGTCCTCAGCGCCCCTGCGCAACTCAGAGAATTTGGATGCCCCCATGGATGCATAACTGGTCTCAATTGAACTGGTTCAGGTATTTGGTACTTATTCTCTCCGCCGGTGTCTGGTGTATTGGGTTAGTCTTCTCTGTCTGCGTCCGGTCTAAGGATTTCGTCTTGCCTGTCTCTGTAAGGTGTTTTGTTTTGGTCTTTTATGATAGTGTCTGGTTAGTGCATCAGGCTTTTTCTGTCTTTGCTTGGTTTTTTTCTGGTGGTTAATTCCAGCTACTGCGAATTCTGTAT
Organism: Pinus taeda; assembly: GCA_000404065.3. Taxonomy (NCBI): domain Eukaryota; kingdom Viridiplantae; phylum Streptophyta; class Pinopsida; order Pinales; family Pinaceae; genus Pinus; species Pinus taeda. The sequence continues at coordinate 36,256 of APFE031011064.1, forward strand.
TCAGGTCCTCTATACAGAGGTCTGGTCCTCGAACCGAGTCCATTTAGCCTGTATCTGGCCGCTTCACCCTCATCGTCTGTCTACCGACTCATTCAATTCGCAAAGTCATTCAGTCATGGTCCGTCGTCGCGGCATTCCCAGGCGTGGCAGTAATTCAGGGTCTCGTGGAGGCGGTCGTGGTGGCTTTGTCCCTCAGCGCATAACTCCGTTAGCCTCGGCCTCTCCTTCCTCTCTGCCCTCTGACAGTTCTAGACCTACCCTGAACAGCTCATTTCATACAACCCGGTTTAAGTTCAGAAGCAGGCTCAATAAACCTCTTATCTCAGCTACTGTCACTGTTATCTTCTCGGAGGAGGAAGATGAGCTTACAAGCTCGGATGAACCCTCCAGGGAACAGTCTCATTCTCAAAATTCCAGTGATTTTCAGGGTAGCTTGGCTGGAGTCGTCCTCAATGACTCAGCTGCGTTGCACGAGGAGGGCCAACAGGAAGACTTTCATCCTCAGCCAGCTTCACCTCAAGAGCCAATCATTGATTGTGAGCCTGCGCGCCTCTCTGGAAATGTTCTGAACCTTGTTCTTTCTCCAGAAGGCAGTTCGATGGAAGTTGCAGACAATGTGATGGTAACTTGGGTAAGTTCCCCCAACCAGGCAAATGAGAACGCTTCAGGCTTTCCACCGCAGGTCTAATTACTCTTGGCTTCAGCGACATTACAGCAAGTTAACCTATGATTTTTGGTTTTTGTGTGAAATTCTCAATATGCATGGCTTCTTATCTTAACGGCATGAAATTTCACAGTCTCCAGGACATAATTCTGGTTATCAATCATTTTGTAACAGTGACTGTAAAGGACAGCTTTTTGTAATCATGGCCTCTTCTGAAGCTTTGAACTTACTTAGCTCAGATTAGTGATGGGTCTCTCAAGCTTATCAGAATTCTCACTTCCATGAGTCTCATTTTTGTAAATGGAAGGCAATATGATACCTGCAACAGACAGTTTGGTAGAGGGCAGGCCATAGCCCCCTCAGAGGTTCAAACCTCTTTGTAAATATTTTTCCCCTTTTATTTTAATAGAATAGTCTTAAAAAATATATATATATATATATATATATATATATATATATATATATATATATATATATATATATTATATAGTGATTTTTTAAAATTTTGGCAATGTTAGATGTATTATGAAGTGCTTTGATACTTATCATAGATTGATGTCTATCCATGTTTAATAATAATTTAATTTATATGTACTAATTTTATTATTATTCAATTAAGTAATATTTTGGATTTTTTATATTGGAAATATGACTTAAAGTATATTATTATTTAAGAACTTATTTTTTTAAGATAAAAGAAATTATATTAATGTCTTAACACCTAGAAACATCTAATAAGAATGAAAGTCTACCATTTTTAAATTACTAACCAATTATTTTAAATGTCTAAATTTTATTTATACTTGATATTATTGAATAACCTAAAGTAGGTTTATCCTTTTGAAAAAAATCTTCTTATAACATTTCCATTATGCAAATTTCATAAGAGATATCTCATTATTATATGTCATTATACATGAATGAAATGACGTAGATAATAGTTCCTTGATACTTATTGGGTGGTGGACTTATGGTCGAGCATGCTTACGCATCCTCTAATTCAATGAATATTCGCTAGAAATCTATAATTACAACAAATTCCAAATAAGAAATTTTCTCAGCCAAAAAAGCTCAAAAGATTTTAACTACAACTAATATTATTATTGCATAAGAAAGTTTTAAAAATGAATCAATAAAAATTAAAAAACTTTTTTCGTGCAAAGTGATATTTGGATTTCACTGTGCATTAAGGTAGCTCAATTCACAAATGATCATAATATGAAGTATTATGTAAACAATGAAATTTAAGGTTCAAATCTCTCTGAGTAAAACCAAAAAAAAAATCCCCCTAAGCGTAGAGTAGACAATGACAGTGTGTTATGTTAAGGCACTCCATGATGAAAGGTCATCGTTTCGAAACTCAGTCGACAAAAATCTAACCATGTTAAAAATTCGTGTGACCTAGGTAAAATACGATCCCCAAGTAACTTTAACGACTAATATACTGTTATATCAAAATTACTCAAACCACAAATTAACATACTAGCAAATTCATAACAAAATATATATATATATTTAAATTTTAATAATCTCATCTGTATAAGATATCTATTTTATATATCTATTTTATATATGTAAGATTTAAAATAGAGGTGAATTCACATCCAACCAGCAATATCCTAAAGAATACACGTACCATTATCCTTTTAATAAAAAAAGTTATCCTCGATTAAGCATCTTTGACTCTTGGGGAATTTTATGTGTTTTTTAAATGGACCTTGACTTCTGAGTGAGTGTGTATACATTCATGCTTTTTCAAAGAACCTTCTCTTTTCAGGCCAAGGCGTTGTAACTGACGTGACAATTTATCGTTGAAACTCTAACTTTGTCTCTAGGGCACAAAACACAAGGAGACTTTAGCCCTGGCATGGGAGCCTATATTCTATGTGAATGGTACGCGTGCAACCCATGTATATATATCTATATGTCTGCAACATCGAGGAATATTAACAATATATTAGCCCTACACACTGTAATATGTTTGAAATTTGAGCTTGAGCTCCGTCTTATTTGTTTGAGAATATATGTAATTTATTAGGGAAAACATCAATTTCTATGTGTGGTTCACTAAAGGACAATAATTTTGTTACATGTAATTGTCAATTTCGATGTATGGGCCCATGGTTTTGTGGATAAAATTGGAATGTAAAATAAAATATTTTGGATATTGCAATAATATTAAATAATATTATTAAAAAAAAATATTCAAAAATAAACAAGTTTATATAGCTAGTATTTTTTTTGGTTTAGTTTAATTATTGAATTTTGAAAAGTATGAACTCACTGGCACATTTAAACAAAGTTTATATTTTAGCAAAAAAAAATTAAAGAGTTTCAATTAAAAAGAAAATGTCTTTATTTTTATAATGCAAATTTATCTAACACTTGTAACTATATTTGAGATTCTTCATATCAACACATTTGGAAATCAAAGTACACAATCATGAATATGCATCAAATGTTAATCATCACTCAAAAATTGCAAATTCATGTAAGTAGAAGACATTGTACATCAAATATTGATTGTTACACAAACAAAAACTGTAAATACATAAACACACCAACATAATATAAACACCCAGCATTGCTAATTGAAACACACATTTCAAAGCATATATTAACATGTCATCTAGGTCTTCTAATTGTGAGGTCATTCTTGGGAGAATGATGAAGATCATATCTAGCAAACATGGTTCAGTAGTTAGTGCGTGAATCTGATCAAGTGCAATAGATTGGTTCTACTGAAAATATTACCTACCATAAATTAATACCATGGCACTTGTCAATAGGCTTTGTTGCAATACCATGAGTCAATATTGTGTCACATGCACAAAAAAAAACTATAACTCATTTTATAGTGAAAATATCTTATAAACTACGTCAATAGGTTTTGTTCATCCACTTTAGCCTTACATGGCACCTCTCGTGCTTCTGATTTGTGATAGGTCGACCACCCAAACCCTAACAAATGATGCTTCTCATGCTTTTAGATATTCAATCAATCACATTTATAAATTCAAAATATTTGATATACATAATTAAGTTAGTTCCATCGAAGCTAATGCAATTTCCTTTCAAAAATTCCTTTATTGATTATAAGAAAATATTAATCATAAAATACCAATTTACGTTAATAAACTATTAATATCAAATCATAATTATTAATAATAAAAATATTAGCCACCTTTTTTTATAAATTCAATATACATGGGTAAGTTAGTTTGGTTGATGGTTTGGAGTGTGCCCTAAAATTGCTTATTCTTGGCTAAGAGCTCGTCTTCCTCAGATGTAAGGAAACAGGTTAACGACCCAAGACCTAGAGGCATCTGGCAGGAGTGAAGTCTTGTCCCCTTATAGGCTACTAGCGGGTTATTCCAGATGGCGTGGTTTTCCTTAAATAACAGTAATGAGTCATCATGCATTTATAGATAACAGCTAGAGATGGTTGTCCTCAACACTGGTTTGACAACTGAATTATGATAGATTTTCCCCTATGAAAAAAAATAATTTGGTCAGGCGTAGGCTTAATGCAAGTTTCAAAAAATCCATAGAAATGTACAATTAGCTAATTTAACGTTATTATAATAAATATATATAATTTTGTTCCAAACGTTGTTATAATAAATATATATAAGTTTTTTTCAAAAACAAAATAAGCTCTTATAATAGATATAAGGTTTTTTTCATGGAAATTATAAGTCATACGAATAGAATTGAGAAAAAACGAGAGCGTTGAATAAGAAGCCTAAAACATGTACATGTTCTTGTAGATAATTCCGACGACATTTTGGGGATTGATCACATGTTCTTTGGATTCTGATTGTTACAATAAAGCCTTATGGTCGTCTCTGAATGGCTAAGAACCTTTCCAAAACAATTCTAAAATCCATAATATCGTCATAATTATTGAGATTTATTTCGAGTTTATTTCACTGGTTTCTAGCAGAGAAAGCCATTCAAATTTAAATAAACAAAATTAATATATTAAAAAAAATATTTCGCTAAGAGATATTGGTGGCTTAATTTTTAGTCAACTTTATTTTTACAGTAAGTTAAACATATTAACAAATGTGTTATATCATCTTTCACATTAAAAGTATAATAGGATAATAAGAGAAACTTTTACCATCTTTCACTTTAAAAATATAATTATAATTTATTTTTTCGAATTTAAGTTTTTGTGATCCATATTTTGAATAAAAATATTTTTGGAAGAAATCACATCAGAAGAACTAGGTCGACACATTTGGAACCAACCTATATGGTTCATCATCACGACAAGATGAAGAATCAGATCATAGTTGTAGGTTAAATAGGTGTAGTCGTTTCCTTTTCGTTGTTAGAAGACCCATCTCCCTATTTAACCTACAACTATGATCTCATTCTTCATCTTGTCCTGATAATGAACCACATAGGTTGGTTCGAAATGCATTGACCTAATTCTTCTTATGTGATTTCTTTCGAAAATGTTTTTATTCAAATTATTTTTTTCTTAATTTTTTTTAATTAAATAATTTATTAAAAAAAAATCAGGGAAGCATGAGCGAGAGGGGTCACATTTTACCCCAACGAAGAAATAGAGACGCAATTTGCCTAGGGTTTGGGTAGAGCAACCAATAACCAAGCATACATTTTAGCACTATGGCAAGGACTAGAGGTAGTCATTACAAGGCAAATTCGTCACTTGGTAGTTTATGGGGATTCCATGATTGTCATACAAAAAAAATCATAAATTCAAAGAGATGCCAGAAAAGGTTTTTCCCCCAATGGTCCTCAGAATTCTGTTGCAACTCCAAAAGTTAGAAAGTGTAGAATTATTCCACATTAAAAGGCAAAACAATCAAGTAGCAAATTCGCTAGCCAACCAAGGAGTAACTATAGAACAAGTCTTTGAATGAACCCAAGGACTGCAGCATTCATAATATGACACTATCCGGGGGTGATGTACAATGGGTTTCTCCGGCATCCCAAATGCTGGATGTTTAAATCCCTTCCTTCAAGGCTGACTCGGACAGCTAGGAAAAAAGAAAAAGAGTGTAAGTATTCTAATTTCGTGAGAAGGAAACGAGATAGGGCTCGGGAGGACGCGCGCGACTGCTGAACCTGTAGGTTGCCGCCATTATCCTGGTCGCTGCCATGAGCGGTCCCGGGGGTGGGGAGTCTGCTCCCACCCCTCCTCAATCCTCTGCAGAGGCTTTCAGAAGACTGTTGACTCAAAAAGGGAAGCAACTTCAGCACTCTGAAATCCCAAAATTCATCAAAAAGCTCGACGAAATTCCAGAGATCGCACTCCCTGAGGAACAATCGATTAAGATAGCTCTTGCGCTGTCCGACAGAGGCCTGGTTGGGCAGTTTATGGGCCGTTGGCCGTCCACCAAAACCACGAACGATTGGATCCAACGAAACTGGAGACCGCAGCTGGAAAATAATGTGATTTGTTATGCTGTAGGGCGAGGTTATTTCATTTTTGAATTTACCACCAAGGAAGATCGAGACCTGGTTTTCAGAAACGGGCCATACTTTATGGGAAACCAAGGACTGTATCTCAATAAATGGAATCTTGATTTTGATCCGTCTGTTGATGTTCCCAAGGAGGCGCCGGTCTGGGTTCGTTTACCCAATCTCCCACTTCACTGTTGGAGCTTTCAATCTCTGCAGAAGATCAGTAATGGGCTAGGTCGATTTATTGACAAAGCTGATCATAAGGGTCAATATACTTGTGCTAGAATCTGCGTAGAAGTCGATCTGGAAGCCGGGTTACCAGAAGCGATCAAACTCAAAGTTGGAGAGTGGTAGCATTACCAGAAGGTAGACTACGAGCAACTGCCTTTTAAATGCCGAACTTGTCATGAGCATGGACACTTTCAGAGAAACTGTCCAAAAGCCCCAGCAAGAAATACAATCGAAGAAGAAGGATGGAAAGAAATCAGAAAGGGCAAAGCTATACCAAAACCCTCTGGACAGAAATCTACCGCCCCACTGGGAAATCCTCACATCAATTCAAAAGCTGGTGCCGGCAAAGTCGGATCTACATCTGGAGAAAAGATGGGTGAAAAGGAGAACCAAGAAGAAGTAGGGAATATGGAGAACCAAGGGAAAACCAATGCAACAGAATCAACAGATCCCAATCCAGAGGAGTATCAGAGAGGAAACGAAGGCAACGATGACCACATTAGCCTAGGCTCAGACACTGAAGGCGAATCAGAAGAGAGAGATTCTGAATCTGACAATTCGCTGGCCACTCCAATCAAGACGACGAGAGGGCGGAAATCCAAGAAGAAACAGAGGGAGGAAGAGACTTACAAAGATGTCCTCCAGGGATCCCAAAAAACTCTCAAATCAATGATGAATACCAGATCTGGACGCAAAAGCAACAAGGCTCCAATGGGAGCCCTCTCCCCCCACAAAAGTAAATAATGAAATACGTCTCCTGGAACTGCAGAGGATTAGGCAGCAGACCGAAAGAGGAAGCCCTGAAAGATTTAGTGACAATTTACTCGCCTGAAATCCTCCTCATCCAGGAGACAAAGCTGGAGGATCTCTCCATCCTCAAGTCTAGAAAATTTTTTTGGAACAAAGGCCCTGGGAAAGCGATTAGTGAAAGAGGTGCCTCTGGTGGAATAGCCACTTTCTGGAACAGCACCATATACGACTTTATTCAAGAAAAAAGCAGCCCTCACTGGCTCTTCACTCAGCTCCTTCACAAGAGTTCTAGTCAACAAGTAAGTATGTTTAATGTTTATGCTCCAGTTTTACCAAATGAAAAAAAAAGCTGTTGGAATTCGCTTCATACATTCCTTTTAGAGCAAAACCCCGAGAATATTATAATATCAGGTGACCTTAATGTCACCCTTGATGTTGATGAGAAAAAAGGAGGCACCATTGTCAGGGATCCTGCCAGAGAATGGGTTGAAGACATAATGCTGGGCTGGGACCTGGAGGATATTAAACCTTCTTCAGGGAAATACACTTGGTCCAATAAAAGAGTGGGCCCCAATCATATTGCTGCCCGTTTGGACAGATTTCTTGTCCATTCCTCCTTCCTTACCAGCGGTCTTATGGCATCCTCTAAAATTCTCCCAAACCTCACCTCTGATCATAAACCAATCCTTCTCGAGCTTTCTCTCGACAGCAACCTTGGCCCCATCCCTTTCCGGTTCAGCCCTTTGTGGATCCAGCAAGACGGCTTTCAAGAGGTGGTCTCCGAGTCTTGGAATAGGCCTGTTCATGGCTCTCCTTTCTTTGTGTGGGAAGAGAAAATCAGAATTCTAAAGAGAAATCTAAAAGTCTGGGCTAAAAGACTTCAATCCCCCACATCCAAAAGACAAGAAAACACTAACAGGCTGGCTGCTCATCAATCAGAAATGGAGCAAATCCCTGTTTCTCAAGGTATGCTCCTAAAAGAAATTGTACTCCAAAAAGAGGTTCACAGAGCTAGTAGAGAGGAGGAAGAGTATTGGCGGCAAAAGTCTAGGATGCTCTGGTTGAAATCAGGAGATAAGAATACCAGTTTCTTTCATAAGCAAGCGGAAGCCCGGAAGAACTTCAAAGCAGTCTCAGAAATCCAATACCAAAACACTATGATCAAGGATTTCGAAGGCATTAAGAAAGCTGCATACTCCTTCTTCCAAGACCTGTATTCGGCTCCTGAAGACCCAGATATTGATCCCCATTCTTATCCGCTCAATTTAATTCCTAATTGTGTCAAGGATCCGGATAACGATATGCTGATAGCCCCAATCAGTATGGAAGAGCTTGAGGAGGCGCTGAAAAATATGGAGCCTGATAAAGCCCCTGGGCCAGATGGGTTCTCTGTCAGGTTCTTTCTGACTTGCTGGTCAACAATCAATAAAGATCTTCTGAGGATGGTCAGGAAATCCCAGAACTGTGTAAAGATAGGTGGAGACATCAACTCAGCCTTCCTAGCTCTTATTCCAAAAGAGAAAGGAGCCTCTGACTTTAGCAGGTTTAGGCCAATATCTTTGTGTAATTCCAGTTATAAACTGGTCTCCAAAATAATAGCCAACAGGTTGAAAAACATCTTGCCAGAAATCATTCCGGAAAACCAGGGAGGTTTTATTAAAGGCAGAAAGATTTTGGATAATATTGTGCTAGTTCAAGAAGCCGTCCACTCTAGCTGCCAAAGAAAGGAGAAAGGCATGGTGATTAAGCTCGACTTAGCTAATGCGTTTGACAGGGTTAGACATGAATTTCTGTTCGTTGTGATGGAAAAGCTAGGCTTTTCAACAAAATTCATCAACTGGGTGAAAGCCTGTATCGCCTCGCCTTGGATTGCGCCCTTGGTCAACGGCCGTTCCACTGAATTCTTCCAAGCTTCCAGGGGCCTGAGACAGGGATGCCCTCTGTCCCCACTCCTTTATGCTATCCAAGCCTCGGTGTTAAGCTTCCAGCTAGATCACAATCAGCAAATTCAATTGCTTCCTGACCTTAAAACCTCCCACAAGGTGAAAGATATAAATCATGCCCAATTTGCTGACGATACTCTACTGCTTGGAGGAGCCAGCTTGCTTTCTGCCAGACATTTCAAGAGGGATCTGGACATTTACAGGTTGATCTCGGGCAGCAAAATCAATTATAGAAAATGCTCCATCTATGGCTGGAACTGCACGACTAAAGAAATGTCTGACATAGCAAGACTTTTAGAAATGGAAGGAAACCGAAATTGGGAATCATTCAAATATCTCGGAATTCCAATTTTCAATACCAAGCCTGAAGTTGCTCACTGGATGTCGCTACTTGACAAAATAAAGAACAAAATCCAAGCCTGGGGTTTCTCATGGTTGAATAATGCAGGTAAGCTCATCCTCATGAAATCGGTCCTAATAAGCATGCCCCTATTCCAAAACTCCATCCTCCTGGCCCCAAAAACCTTTCTCAGCAAGTTAGATAGCCTGTTGAAAAGATTTCTGTGGGAAGGTGGGAATAATAATGACAGAAGAATCCATTTAGTGAGCTGGGAAATTCTCAAAAGTCCATTTGTGGAAGGAGGCCTCCAGATTCGTAATCTGGCTGCTCAAAATTCTGCTTTGGGAGCCAAGATTCTCTGGAATTTAGTCTCTGGGAAAATTAGCTGGAGTAAAAGAGTAATTTGGAAGAAATACTTCCAAGGGCAGCGATTGAGATGCCTGGATAATCCTCCAAGAACTCTAAAAGGTTCACCAATTTTCAATCTCTGCAATGCTGCAAGGGAGCAATTCAGCCAACATCTATATTGGATCCCTGGCAATGGAAGGAAAATCAACATGTGGGACGATTCGATCTTGGGCGACCAGCCAATGAAGCAGGTGAATGGTATTGCAAATATTAAAGATTGGCTTCAGTCTCGTAATCTGCATTCTTTGTGGGACATTTCGAATTGGAAAGAAGCTCCGGACAGAACCTGGGATGGGTGGAATCTAGGGGAAGTTCCCATACCGCTGCAGGGGGAAGCCTCATTACTTCTAGATTTTCTTCAAGGGAAATCTCCATCAAAAGCCAACGCAAAAGACAAAAGAGGTTGGGGGTCCATATCCGGTCAATATACTGCTGCTGAAGGTTACAAAAGAATTATGGCTGTTCCCCATGTCCCTCCAAATCCGGCCAAATGGAAATTTATATGGGACTATCCAGCTCTCCCTAAAATAGATTTCTTTTGTTGGACCGTGGCACATCAAAGCATCCTCACCAGCGATAATTTGAGAAGAAGAGGAATGGAAGGACCTTCTAGATGTCCTCTCTGTAAATTTGATGAAGAAACATTCAAACACCTGTTGTTGCAATGTCCCTTTGCCAAAGAAGTCTGGAGGCGGGTGCTGCTATTAGAGCCTACTATCCTCGATCTTCTAGACAATATCCCTGCCTTGTTCAGAAATTGGGCCAGTTTATCTCCCTTCTGTCTTAAAAACAAAAGTCTTCTCAAAACCAGTTGGATGTGGATCCCTAAGTTCATTTGTTGGAAATTATGGTTGGAAAGAAACAATAGAATTTTCCGAGAAGAAAGCTGCTCTACAATAAAAGTTATCTCTAAAATAAAGGGTTTGCTGGGAGAGGCTCTAGAAGCCAGCGCTACATTAAGGAATGAAGAAAGATTACTCAAAGAAGAAGAGAATTGGTTTAAAGAACTAGTCCCAAAGCTAAAGGAAAGGCCTCATCAATCTGTCCCTGTTTCTTCCAAATGGGAGATCAGGCTGGAGGAACAAGAATTTATCAAGTGGAGATCGGCCTTGGAAGAGCATTGCCTTTTCTTCGATGGGGCTTCTAAGGGAAATCCTGGGGTCGCCGGCAGTGGGGGAGTTCTTTTGAGCCCTGGTGGTTTGCTGGAAATGAGATACCATTGGGGTCTAGGAATTGAGACTAATAATAGAGCGGAGGCCCTGGCACTATGGCAAGGGCTGAATCAGGCAATCAAAAGAAACATTTCCTCTCTTGCAGTCTTCGGAGATTCAAGAATCATTATCCAGGCCATGCTTCATTCTAAGAATCCGCACCAGATTCAGCTAGCCTCTGTCATTAGGAAAATCAAACTTCTGCTCCCTAAATTCACCAAAATAACTTTCTATCACATTTTAAGAAATCTCAACTCCCTAGCTGACCAAGAAGCCAATCTTGGTGTCCTCTGCTCTCGCAGATCCCTGGTTATAAACTCAGCAGAATCATCTTGCACAATCCCATAACTCTCCAGTTCGTCCCCCACTCCTATTTGAAAGAGGAAACTCTGTTAAATAAAAATGTAACCAGGCCACCCCTCTGATTTGAATGAATTCGCCCTCTGTTTTTTTGAAGCTGATAAAAATGGGTAGCATCTTCGCACTGTTGTCAAGAAATCGAAGGATGGCCTGAGTCATTGCCCTTCACTCTTCTCTTTCTCTGTTACCTTGGACTGCAACCCGCAATGTTCCTGTCTGAGCACAGATAAAATCAAGCTATCAGTGAAAAAAAAACAAAACAAAAGTCTCATAGCGCCGTGTTAAAGGCTGGAAGCACTGAAAACAGGAAAAATCAAGATATCAGGTTTCTTATTTGAGAAAGGGCTCAGATCAGAGTCGTGTTTAAAGCTGGAGTTCTCTGATGACTGGATCTCACACTTTCTTGGGATTTGGCATCTTCCAGCTCCCGGAGGCATATCACTTGCGGTTCTACTGAGGTCCCCAACTTGTCTGCTGGAAAATTCGCAGGCAGTCCCTGAGAATCGCCATTAGACTTTCAGTCTTCACATTTCGTTGGAAGATTTGCTGAAGGTGCCCTTTCACGCCATCAACTCGCAGAAGAAGTCTTTCTTTTCAGCTAATGGGCCAGCTCAAAATTCGCAGGCAGTCCTTGAGAAACGCTAATCGATTTTCAGTCCTCACATTCCGTTGGAAGAGTTGCAGAAGGTGCCATTTCACGCCATCAAGACGCAGAAGAAGTCTTTCTTTTCAGCTAATATCCTGGTCTTAATCCCGGAATGGACCTGTATTCTCATTTTTCTCAGATTGGAGCTGAATTTCTTCTCCAAAGACTTGTAAAGCCGCGGTAGCTGTTTTACCGCCTATTATAATATATCCGTTATTGTCAAAAAAAAAACTATAGAACAAGGATTATTTTCTCAAGATCAACGAGCCTCAACTATATTACATATCCCATGATAAGAAAAATGAATATATTAGGTCATCTTTGATGGATCTGTGTGGATTACTGCCCGTGGACATAACAACCACTCAGTGACCGCGAACCATGGTTGCCTTAAAAAATAAAATAAAAAATGAAAATTTATTGGGATTTCACGTCCTTATGTATTCGCATATGGAGATTGATTCACATCAAAGTAAGGTTCGTTAGGTCATTTAATGATCACTATAATGACAATTTTTTGAAGAATTCATGTTTGGCGACCTTCGCCTAAGACGAACATCGTCAGTGGATCCACTAGATGAGCTCTCACGACGAGATCATCCATGCCTTTGGACATGTGGCAGATTTCCTCCAATGTATCAATATCTAGTATTATGGAAGAGCATGCTCGCATTCTACAAATTATGAGAGTGTTAAATTCACTCAAGTCCAATAGCAAAAGGGAAGATATAGTTATGGCAAAACATGTAAACCGTTCTCAAGAGCAGGATTATGAAATTGAATGTGTGCAAGAAATCGTTGGAGGGAAAGGTGTAGGAGCGAGAGGTTATAAATGGAGATTGTTGGTAATGGATATCTTGTTGAATTGCCTCAACATTGGAGTTCTCTGCATAATGGGGTGTCCAGCCAGACATGAACGTGATGAAGATGTGGAGGAATAATTGGCCTCAAGCATGTCTTATTTGTCAACTCCCATTGCTAGCTAGGGAGAAAAGGCAACCACAAAAGTGAAATCCCACTTCACTCAAGTTAGTCAACAACTAGAAATGTTGTAGGTTGATGTTGATCGTCTACAGGTGACGATGGATAGCCTATCCCTTAAAATGGATAATATTGAATTGATAATGGAGACAATGACCTTGGGAATTCTTAAGGAAGTGTGAGTAATGCATGGATGAGACCCCTCAACAAGTGGAAATTGTTTAGCCATAACAAGTTGGAAGCTCTGAAGTTGGAAAAGATGGCAATGGTTAGTTTTTAAGTGTATTTTCTGTGTTTTGCAAGTTTATAATGTATCAAGGAGTCTTTTGGAGACTCTATAAAACAAGTGTTGTAAGAATCCTACTTAGTAACTAGCAAGGTAGGAATAGGTATCTTTTTATTCCATTTTGGAACATTGAAGATGAAGAACTTGTTCTCAATGTAAAAGTGTTGGCGTGCAAACTAATTGGCTTAGTATAAAAATATATGTTTCTTAAAAAAATTCTATCAAAAAAAATAGTCTTAAAAATAACAATCTCCCTATGAATTAAGTTTAAAAAGTTGTCACTTACAATTAATAAAATAAAAAGTGGAAGTCCCAAGCAATCGATTAGGGAATGGGGCAGTAACAAAATAAGATAATAATAACAATAATTTTCTTCCCCAAGTTATTTGTAATGGCATTATGTTATTTAGCCCTTGTTGTAGACACCGCTGGGACTATAGTAATTGAAATGGTGGTGTTAACATTAATTTCAACTGGTTACTCTCACAAATATCCAAAGTTTTTAGGCTTGCAGTGTATTTAAAATAGTGCAATCTCTTTTGCCATTTTATTTGGCCTATTCTCGAGGTGAAGAGGCTATAACTATATGTTATATTCATTTGTTTCCTTCACATTTTGAAAGTGATAAACTAATGCTAACATTAGTTGAAGGCATTAAATGGTATGCGAATGAGTGAGGTAAAATCAACAAAAACTAAGGTTAATCAAGTTGTTATATTCAGGAGTAAGATCGACGCTTAGTACTTGCCTCTTAATCAAGTTGTTAAATTAGAATATTGTTGAGACGATAAAGCAATATACCTCTCTAAGTTGTTGAAATCATGATTAGTTGTATGCTTACTAGTGGTTATAGTACACACTTCTAGTATAATATGTGGAGAATTCTTATATACTAGTCGAGCAGGCACATTTGTACAAAAAAAAGTGTATCATTGTTGCAATCACGGTGGTGACAGATTATTTAACTAGTAATACATAGACTTAAGCTCAGTAACTATTACGAGTCAAGGTGTATTATTCACTGCCTCCAAAATATCAAAACACAATGTCTATATTTACCTAAGATCATAATCCAGTAGTTATAAACTCATTAATACATGTATTATTTCTTAATAAATGTACCAACATATTCTCTAACACTTAAACTTGTCAAACCCCACTCCCCACTCAAAATATAAACTAGCTACAATACAATCTACCTTATCTATTTTTAAACTCCATTCCATAATAATAATTTTCTTCCCCAAATCCCAAGTTATTTACAATATTTTTTTATTTTTTTTACTCCATAACCTCATTATTCTTGTGGTGTGAAGTACAATATTTGCAATGCCAGTACGTTTTTCTATTTTTAAACTCCATAACATCATTGTTTTGGTGTGAAGTACAATGACCATTACGACTTTGGGATTCTTTATTGGTTAGTGATGATACATTCTTTTATTTTTTGGTAGGTAGTATATTATTATTTTTTGGTTAGTAATGGTACATTTTTTTATTTATTTTTGGTAGATAGTATATTATTAATTTTTATATTGTATTTAAAAAAATAATAATAATAAATCAATGTTTATATACGTGTAGGGTTTTTTCTCTAATAATTTTTAAATTTATATATATAGGTTAAACAAATATTATTTATTATTTAATTGTTTTAATTAATCATCGTTTTTTTATTATTTTATTTTTATTTTTATTAATAATTAAAAAGACAATAAAAATAAAGATACATGTATCTATTGTGTTAATATTTGGTTGGGTGGATTGGTTTGGTCAAAATGATCAAGCTCTCATGACAATTTTATTAAAAAAATTAGGTAAGTGATTCGTTATAAAATGAGAATTTTAATTATTTATCATATCATATTACGGAAATTCATTATGGTTATCGAGTGAGCTTTGATGTGATTTATAAAATGAGAATTTTAATTATTCCCGTAAGGAAATTCTTTATTGTTAGTGAGTGAGTTTTGACGTGATTTATAATAGAATATGTGATTTTTGATTATTAATTATTTTATTGATGACATTTTTATAAAAAATAGGTGGTTGATAATAAATAGGTGATTGATTATAAAGTACACGTTCAGTTTTAATGTAACTCAATTTATAAATTTTAATTTATTATATTTTTATTTTAAAATTTATTATTATAAGAAAAAAATTATGAATACTATTTTTAAATTAAAAATATGATATAATTAAGTATCAAATTATTATAATGTTTAATGTATAATTTTTTTTAAACAATAAAAAATAAAAAATAAACCATAATAAATTGTTTTTTGTTAATTAATTTGTTTTTAATAGATCATTAATTAGATATATAAAGTATATCAATTAATGTTTTCACTATCATGGCGTATCACAAGGGAAACTATACCACTGATAATGGAGGCATTGTATTAGTCTTTTGTTTATGAAAATGAGCAAAAAGGAACTTGTTAGACGGGCATCCCTATGCCAAGAAAATACTGACATACCATAGTTGTAGATTATATAAGAAAATAAAATAAATTCCATGATCATAAATAAAACAGAAATCTCGTGCATGCATCAATCATTGGAGGTCTCTGTCAAGACCTGATCTTGCGCATTTAGGCTTATTGGAGAGCGATGCCAACATTGAAGATGCCTCTCAATGTGGGCCAGTTGGACCTCTAGGTTGATAAACAAGAACGCTTATGTCTTTGAATGTACTAGATGTTGTTAAGTCAAGCTATAATTTCATTGTGGTCTTCATGTTTCTCTTTGAGGATGTGATCCAACAAATTTTTCATTTGCTAGTGAAGGGTGATGGAATGAAGATATTGGCTCCTACGTCCCCTAGTATGGTTAGGGTCAGGAACCCAATCAGAGACCCCAACTTGAATTCAAAATCTAAATGGCCTTGTTAATTTCTAATAGTCAAGGCTTCAAGATGTTGTTTTTCCTCTTGAACTTTAGGAGGAGTAATAGAGAGGTAAAATTCAACATCTAAATAAGCTTGGGTTTGGGCTTTGGGTCTACTGAAAGAACCACGATCCCTAGACCTACGCCTTAGGCACATTCTTTGCTTTAGCATGTCATCTTAAAAAGACCAAAACTCTTCACTAGGGACTTTTGGAGAGGGGTGTGGGGTAATGGAAAGGTTATGGTGAGGTTAGAGCAAGCAAGTTGGAGGCCAAGGGACTTAGACCAAGCTAACCAGAGGAGTTGGGATTGAAGCAACAAGAAAGATAAATTGAGTGGGAAAGAGATTTGAATGAAGGGGAGAACCCAAAGGATGAAAACAATAATTAAAACCATGGAGAAATTAACCTCAGTAGCACAACTTAGATCCCCATGCTCGAGAATAAAAAACACAGTAGTAAATAGACAATATCAAGAGAGGTTATCACTAACAAAAATTTTACTAACGTAGGAGTTGTGAGCGTGCTCCTTTCATTATATGTTGGTTCATGGCAATGATGCCCTTGATGGAGTCTTTTCGATCTTCTCTCCTACACCCCAAAGACTGTGCGAGCAGTGAATTATCCAATCAATCATGTAATAAGAGCAATGGAGGTCCAAGGCAAGAGGGTCTGGGCCTTCCTTCATTGGAATGTGAAGAAGCAAACAATGAGGGGGGGATTCCCACTTACAGAGTGGCAAGAAAGTAGAACTAGTAGAAAGTGGTGGAGCAAGCTTGAATAGGGTAGGAAAACGTGGATGACATTGGGGTTTGCATATTAATTCATTGTGTTATCACAACTCATAGCATGTGTGACTGTATGGGGGGAGTTGGTCACGCCATCCCCCTCTTCAATGCATTGAGAGGCGGTGGGGTGGCTACCCCCACCCCGCCCCCCTTCCTGGCACAATTTCCAACACCCCAATTAGTGCTAATAATTTGATGTTTAGTAAAAAGAATAATTTTATAATTATTTGTTTTTATATATAATAGTATAAATAGTTAATAATTTTAAAGTTAGCTTTACTATATTGATATAAATAGTTAATAATTTAGTACTTATATGTAATCATTTTTTTTGGTAATTAGAGGAGTTGTTGAGCTTGTATTTATTGGACATGGGGCCAATTATGTCTACTACCATTATAACTACTAAGTGCCAACAACTACCTCTACCATATACACATGCAAATTTGGTTTGAACTGAAGAACTTTACATAAAGAATACCTTAAAACTCCACCTTACGACCAACTAAACTACACCTAAGAAGCTAAAATTCATATTATTCAAATAATATGATTTTTTCAATATTATATTATTATATGGCATGAAATTAAAATTTCTAAAAATATAATATATAGAAAAATATCACTAATATTAGTTTAACATATATTGAAAGAGAAATCAATTCATTTTCAAACTATCCAATAAATATTTTCAAATACTCCATTTCTTTCTAATTAGATTTCAATTAAGAATTAAAAACTTCCTCTCTCTTTTTTTTCTCTCTAGTAATCTAATAATTATTACCATTAATATTCCATAAAATAAAATATAGATATCACTATATTTGGTTTTTCACCTGAAAAACCAAGACCATAACATTTCCAAAAGGTCATTATTTTTGCTTCAAAAGATTACGAGTAGTGTTTTGATCTATTTAGGTACTTATACATACATACTCTCTCTCTCTCTCTCTCTCTCTCTCTCTCTATATATATATATATATATATATATCATGACTTTAAGGGGACTACTTGTGCCTTTCTATACCTATGACAAAGATACATGGGTGGCTAGATCTAAGGACCAAGTTGTTGATTTCGTCGATTTTGAATATCAATATGAACCATAGGGTCATCATCTAACAATATAGGATTTGAAGGTGTACTTGTAAGTGCTTGAGTTGGGTTAGGTTCTTTGATTGAGTCATCTTAGGGTTCCTTAGGGTCATTAAATATGATCTTAATATCATAAACCACTCTACATACAACTTCAAATTTCTTGTACAATGGGTCCAATTTATGCAATATGGCTTGTTGGTGAAGACATTTTTCCTCCAACACCTACGTAATGAAGGCTTTGCTCAACTAGTGGAGCTCAATGAGCTTGAGGATTATGGTGTCTTGAGATCTACAAAATCTTATGTTGAGCACTCAATCCTTGAATTTTGCCTCAAGCTAGGCCTCAAAGAGTTTTCTTCTCTTATGTTTGATTATGTTTCTCGATATGGGAAACCTTGGCTTTGGTTTCAATAAAGAATGTACAATGGAAGTCTATAATTACCTTCACGACTTTAAGTTATTCATGGGCAATGTGTTGGGGATCTCTATAGGAAGGAGAGTTCTTAGTATGAGGGTTAGAGCCTCATTTCTAATCACTTTTACTATATTTAGGGTAAATTCCTTTACCAACAATCATCATCGAAGGTAGCTTGCAATTACAAATGATATAAAGGGCAGGTTGTGAAGATGAGGAGCAAAGAGACTTGATGCTCAAGGGAATTGATTAGAAGATATAATAATGACTAACCTCTCCAAGATAGAAGCCAACAAGGGACCCTTATAATTTACTACCGGGTTTCTTCTTATAACTAGAGATTAGGACAATGGAGTTGATGAAGATAACCATGTGAATCACACAAGAAGAATGTAGTGAAAACTTAAAGTGTTAGAGGAGAAGGACCTACAAGGGGATTCCAAACCTTTGTGGAATCTAATAGCATTGGAGCCTTGCGACCATCCTGATTTGTTTAGATTTCATCATACAATTTGAAACTTTGACCCATTTGAATTGATGATTTCACACAAAGTCAGAGCGATCATAACCTTGTAGGCCTAGCTATGATTTAGATTGAGTGGTTTAGCAATAAAAGCTATCATCTTGTAGATTCATGCACATGGGTAAACACATTGAGTGCTACTTGAGCTTAGTAACATTATCGTTAATTGAGTCTATTTGAGAAAAAATAAAAACTATTCTTAATTTTAATTTAAAAAGATAATTAAATAAACAATTATATATATATATATATATATATATAATATATATATTATATATATTATATATATATATTCATAAACAACCACATAAGTACATAACCTTACCCAACCTATTAATGAGGTTATTTTCTAATATTGGCTTTTTTACCATCAATAATGTACAAGAAGTTGAAGCAACAATGGGTCCCTTTATCCAAGGAGGGGTTAAGGTTTTCAATGGGTCTCTTTATCCAAGGAGGGGTGTTTTATGTGTAAAATTATTATGTTTTTTTTGGGTTCAAACAAAAAAAACATAGCAGTAGGACAAACCTGCGTTGGTTAGGTATAATTTGTATCTATTTTGTAAGAGGTGAAGAGTGATTTTGGCATAATAATTATAATTTGTATCTCTTTTATAATAGGTAAGAACAAATTGGGTGTAATTAAGTACCAGAGAACTCTCAAGAGTTATTTTAAATTAGTTAATAGGAGAAATCTAATATGCGAAAGAGTAAGGGATGTATTTTTCTGACTTTTTCATTATAAAAATGTGTTTTTTTCTATTAAAAAAAAAATAAAAATGAAAAAATAGAAGATGTAAATAATAAAAAAATAAAATATTTCAAAATTATTATATTATTATTTATTATAAATTATAGATTAATAATTTTATTCTCTAGTGTAGTTTTATATTAAAATTTGTATTCTTAATTTTAATGTTTTTTTAACCATAATCGACAAATTTATATCAATATAAATATGTGTCTAAGGCATAGTAGTGAACTAGAGTTACATAAAACACTGTCTTATGTTTATGATCTTTAGACATGGACAAGGTTAATATTTTGTATACTACGATAATCCAAAAGCATCATAATTCTTATTCATGATTGACTATACTATATAAAAGGCATCCATAATTTGACATGTTTTTACTTGCATGATACAACTAGATATAGCGGTTGTTGGGCCAAACTAGGGAGGTACTAATTATGGTTTTATATTCAGATTAGGCAGAGAGCGAGAGGAAGAACTGACGGAGAGAGTTTGTGAATTTGAAGACTAGAGGTCATGTTTCCTTGAGATTTTCAAGTCTTGTATTTGATTCCTAAGATAATTTATTTCGTCCTCCCTACTTTGTACTTTCTACTTCTGACTACTAATGATGTTCATTGTAGTAGACCAATCTGTTGCTAATTGTGCTTGTTGAAGCTAGAGTTGATATATTTGATGTTGCAAGTCATAAATTCTCTTGCTGTGAGAAATATCCTTCTCATCTTTCTTGTAGTGCTAAGTTGTATTTACCAAGAGGAAAGCAAGGCATGAATCTCTCCAATTAAAGCCAAAAGCTCGATTCACTATGAGCTCTCATGTTGGGAAAAACAAAGGAGATAGACATGAAAGCATAGCATGATAGGGAGAGATCCCTTCTACGCCACCATTCATCATAGTTGATAATGAGATGATGTTGAAATCAAAGTAGAAAGTTGTGGCACCTTGAGACTGTAACCAATTTAGGATGATGATAACTAAAATCCTAACAATTGTTGGTAAATTAGGCATTGTGATGGACAAGCAGGTTGGGGGAAGTTTCCTACATGAGAATTAGAAGATGAGGTTGCATCAAACTAAACTCATACATCATGGTAATCATTTGTGGCAAGTGATGTGATAGGTGCAAGGGGTGTGTGTTGGGCAGCAAATCCACCCATAGCAGGTTTTTGGGGCTTGTAGCCCAAATTTTGGTCAATGTAATGTAAAGACCCCGCAAAGTGCGGGCGCGGAGCGCAAGAGTCTAGGGTTGTTCGCCATAAAATAATGTAATTTAATATAGAATGTGACCAAAAATTTTATAAATAGAGTAAGGCTCTAAGGGTAAAAAGGAGTCAAAGTCTTAATTTTGAGAAGTTGAATTAGCTCTGAGTTTGTAAGTCTGAGTCTTGGGTTGTAGTAGTAGGAAGAGGCTCTGCAGTTAAGCGCACAGAGGCCTGGTAGAGTCCTCAGCTATGTGCGCAGACCCCTGCAGCTGAGTGCGTAGGGCAGAGTTGGGATTGTACTTGAACAGTTAATAAAAGATAAGTTGATTATGAAATACTATGTGTTTATTGCTTCTGTGGTATTTATGCATCTCTTTATAGTTTATGATTGCACACACTGGTTATAAATGTTGAATTATTAATGAGAATATTGGGCCCATATAATTAAGTTAAGATCTATAACAAACACATAGTCAGGAATAAGGATCTAGATAGCTCCTCTTCGCGCTCGTTATAGAGCTATGCAGAAGTAGTCACACGAGTTGTGAAGGATAGACGGTTGTGCGGAGCAGCGCAAGAGCCCAGGATCGGTTCGCGAACTTCCCAGACTTCATCAAGACATCCCTAGGGTGCGGAAACCTGGTTCCAACACCCTCCCATACTACCTCGGGTGAGACCTCAGTCTGCATACCACATACTGTTGCCGAAAGGGCCGGTAGTTTCGGGATTTGTTTGGCTAAATCACTTTTGAACCTGGGTCAGGCCCCAATAAGCCAACAGTGTGGGATGGGAGTGCAAAGGAGAGATGAAATGATTGTCCATAATTTTGATTACCCACATGTGATTACGTGCCTCCTTTTTCCAATTGATGCTTACTATTGATTATTATTCAAGGGATTTGGAAGTTAAGACCCCTCATTGATTTTAAGAATTCCTTCTTATTGTGGAGTGGCATGATTTGCTAACAAATTTACTTATTGATTATTTTAGCCCAAAACATGAAGAGATTTATATTATTGTATGTAGTTTAGAGCATATCGAAACTTTTTGATAGTAGCCTTTATATTATCATATGTCAGAAGGGAATTATAATGAAGGTGCTTGACAATAAGTGAAGAATCTTCCATGATAATTAATTTGCTAATGATTTATGCCACAACTTGCTTGATTCCTTGATAGCCTACATACACCTCTACTTGATTATTAGAGGCTTTGCTCAGGCTCCATGAAAAAAATTCTTATCCTTTAGGGTGTATTAATGTACCTCCCCCTGACTCCTGCAACCAGTCTTGTTTAATTGAAGGACATGTGGGTGGGCTTTGATCCACTTATGTGCACGAGTCATGAGATCATTTAATACAATCTCTCTGGGTGCAACCACATATTCAACCACTAACTCAAGGTGCCCCATGGATTTAGGTTAGACCCTTGTGGGAATTGAGCCTTACCCAACTACATAAATCTCCTTCCTTTCTACCATTAGATCCAACCCCTTTGAACTTTTAATTTTACATCAAATTCAATATTAGAAATAAAGTTTATAAAAAGATAAAGGGTCAAACTATACATTGTATATTTCCTTCCTAAAGAGATGAAATATTTAATTTCTTTTTAATTAAAAAAATAAGCATGTTACAATTTTCATTTTGTATTGGCGACTAGGTTGGTTTTATACTCACGTGGTATGAGGTCGATTTCGACCACTACCACTATAACCTGTAAGTGTCTACGTATGCCCCTTTCGTAGACATGAGTAAGTTAGTGAGATTTAAAACATGAATATATTGATATACAATACTTGATTTTCCCAACACTTTAATTGAGTTATTCTCAAAAATTGACTTTTAATAAAATATATTATCATTAATTTTATAAAGTATTAAAAATTATAGTTTAAATATTAATGCTAAATATTAGCATTCCCCCGATCAGGGTACGAATAGTTGGAGGCCTGCTTGGGTTTGATTGATATGACAGAGCAATTAATTGTTTGGGACGGTAGGTGGTATCCCCCACACCCTCACACGCTCATTCACCTTGATACAATGAGCCGTTGCAGATCATGGTAGATCCATGATGTGAAGGTTGGTAATCTTAGGTGCCTACAGGTGGTGGAAGCGGAGGTGGAGTTAAGAACATCTGACCGACGTATAAACTAATGTCCTCATCTTTTTTGGGAGCCTAAGTTTGTTGTCTACAGGTTCGTGGCACCGAGAATGAGAGAGGTTTACTCAGACGCTGCCCATCTCTGTTCGAGGTTGGCGTATACAGCTTGGTTTGCCTACGTCGCCTCCACCTTTGGCCTCTATATGGAGGGATGGTTTATGAGCAGAGGAAGGTGCGAGAAGGTTGAATAACAAAACCCCAACTTTGGCAACTATGGTGAAGACTCAGCTTCTAGTGGGGCCTCTGGCCGTGGTAGACGGGGCCACATAAACCATGATGGAAAAGGAAAATAAATTGGCTCGTTTTCCGTTCGAACTCCGCACTAGAGGGGAAAACGAACTCTAAGATTCTTTAGGCCACTGTTCAAGCATACTGCGAAGGGACCCTGGCCTAGGTGAAATAATTGATAATGACTTGGGAGGCAAAGTTGAATTTGAAAGCTGAGCATGAACCCCTAATAGAGGATTGGGGGATCTAATCACAGACCCTGGGTATAACCGCGACTGTCTCACCCTCTATAGATAGTATGCCCATCTTTTTTGGTTAATGAAATGTATAGCGGCTAAAGCAATGGTTGCGACCATCAACACAACAACACAAGGTGAGTCTAACATGGGGTTCCAAGACATTTAGAAAGAGCTCCAACTCATTCAACTTCAGTTGCAGAACCAAAACGTTGGCCTGGGCCGCACAAGCGATATATTCCATGTCTGTTGCGATCTGAATTGCCAGGTTCAAGTGCTAAAGATCTTGCTCCGGTGGAATTGTTAGATGAATAGTTGGTCAAAGTTATGTCTGTTAATTTTGGTTTAAATTTTGTTGTATATGTCGAGTAACATTTATGTTTTCATTGTTATGCTTACTAGTTGATTTCCATACTATAATCCATATAAGGCTTGGTTAGATATATTCAGTCTATTTATGTTTTGGATGACTTATAATGCGGTTCGGTGGACAACAAACTTGATTTCCCACTAGGCAGGTTAAGGCCACCACATGATTTATATGTTTGTAACCTACCTGTTGATTGATGAATGAATGAAATGTACTACTAAGCTTACAAAAAAAATACTAAATATTAACATTGTAAAATCTAAGAAAAAAAAAAATTAAAATTGTAATTTCATAAAAATCACCTCATTAAATTTCCATAATAATAAATTAGAGTAATTCAAAAGCATATAATGTTGGGTGCTTTTCTTAAACTTTCTACAAAAATAAGAAATCAAATGAATATTCATATAATTTATAATTAAACACAACATAACAATAGATAATGGAGTTCTCTTTAGTGCACTTTTTGGAAGTTTTTTCGGTGGATTTTTCCGGTCTAATTTCTTTAAAATCCGACATGAGTTCATTGAAATCACAAGATTGATGGGTAAACCTTGCACAATAGAAGTGCCCTAGGGGTTTTTCATGGTGTTGAATCCATATATACAGTAAAACAACTAATTTAAAGAACACAAATTAAGATTTCACCTCAATTTTTTCCATAGATTCTGGCACCAAAAACTCCAAAAAGTCTCACTATAGACAACTCCATAGATAATAATCCAAAGCATAACGTACATTGAAGTGGGTTTAATAGCTAATAAGATGCCAAAAGCAGTTATTTCATATTATAAATTCATATTCAAAACAATTATTTCTTATTATAAATTCATTTTTCAAATGGTTATATAAAAATAGAGGTTTTAAATATTAATTGAAGTTTTATTTAATTTTACTTTTTAAATTAATTTATTATTATTACTTAAATTAAATTATTAAAAATAATTTCACTGATTAAATTGAGGGTGTTAATGTTATTATTTTTATCTAAATTATAATTAAATTATTTTTAATATGATTGGCAACTTATTAGTCTTATCAAGGTATGCTATAATAATTCGTTTGTTATGGATTACTGTTAGTTTAATATTGACTAATATAAATGTTAATGTTTAAAATTAAAAAATAGTATTTATTTTTTTAATATTATTATAAAAATTATTTTTGAAACAATTGGTTGAGACATAATTTGAAGGTCTTATTGCAACTTTTGTATAATATAATGCTATGTGGATAACTGACTCACAAATTTTATGCCATAATTTCTTGATATAATTGCAATACTCAATTCATGAATTTTAGATATTTGTGCAGTGATTTTATTTTTATTTTATTTTTAAACAACTAAAATTAAAATCCTTGAGAATAACTCATACTTAGCTAAATATTGTATTTACTACCCACCATAATTTAAGCAAGTCTTCACATAAAAAATGAATTGGAATAATATGTGAACAAATGGACTTATTGGCCACCATTATTTATGTGTTCCTTAACACTTTTGTAAGTAGGAGTAAAAATGTTTTTAGTATTGTTAAAAAGGCTATTTTCAACAAATACCCATTTCAGATTTACAGCCTTCTTGGGATATCTATTTTCTTTAACTCTACCAAATTTCCAACAATTACATTTGAATTTCAATTTTTTTAATAAATAAATTTTAAGTAGTGTGATTAAACTACCTTAAAACAATGTCATATAGAGAGATTCACAGGCTCATGGGAAGGCGAGGACATTAACATAGCTTGGGAACGCTGGTATCACCGGCATAAAGGAACGAAAATACAAAGTCTCCCTTTGATTATCTGTTGGTATCTCTCGTTGGCCCGGAACTGCAACATCTTTGACTGCAAACCTGTGCGCTGGCCGCACACGTCAGCATATATTATATCGGCTTTCAACGAGATGCCTGAGCCCCCTCAACCTCGAACCCGTAGGCCACATGCCCCTCCGCATATTGATAAAAATACCCCTTGGGCATATTTTGATGGCGCAGCTCAATAGCAGGGGTGCGGAGGTGGCTTCATCCTATACATTAGTGAACATCATTATTACAAAGTTAGGATGGGATTGGGGGTTGGCACAAATAATTTTGTTGAACTCATCACCCTTCATCACCTCATGCATTTTTCTTTGGGGCATCACTGCATGAGCATTAATATTTATGGAGATTCGAAGATCATCATAGACTGGTTCAATAATATTACTACTTGTCACACTCACACACTTAGTACTATTTTGGATGAAATAAATATTTTTAAGGCTCATTTTAATGATATCACATGCAATCATATTTACAGGGAACATAATTGCAGTTCTAACGAGCTATCCAAGACGGCCACGATTCTTCCCAGAGGAGAGTGGATGATCCAGGAATAGCGTGGGTCAAATGCATACCAATACTATCACCGCCCTTACATAGACCCACATTACCACAGGGTTGAAAGCCCATGAATTGAATATCTGATATTTTTTGCAATTTTGCACAACTTTTTGATTATATTGGATAGAATATATATATGGCCCTGCGTGGCAAATATACACACTAAATAGAAGGACTGATCATGAACATCCTGTGTGATGCTTCTGGTAAATATACTGATATTTTTTATGAACTTTCTTCTGAGCCCTCAGAGGTTGACAGATACTAGCATATGCATCCTGCATCTACAATATGTAATTTTTCAAAGTTAATGAAATATTAAAATACAATTATAATAAAAATAATATTTATAAATTTTGGTTACATAGACAATAATATTTCTAAATAGTGGGAAAACCTATCATAACTCAGTTGTCAAACTAGTAGTGGGAATAATTATCACTAAGTGTTATCCCTAAACTGACTTATCACTATTATTTAAGGAAAGCCACACCACCTAAGATTACCTACTGGTGGTCCGTAAGGGGGCAGACTTTCACTCCTGCTGGATGTCCCTAAGGCTTGGGTCGTTAACATGTTTCCTTGCGTCTCAGGAAGACAAGCTCTTACCTAAGCAAAATAAGTTTTAGGGGATTCTCAATTCTTCTTTATATAAACAAATGATTTTATTAACAACTTTAATCTTTGGTAACTTCACTCTTAAGAATGAGTAAGTGTATAAATAAAGCTTATATGTGTGAAAATATATTGAGTTAGAACTCTTAAGTGTAGAAAGATATGGAGTTGGAACATTCCATTAAAGCTTAAATGCTTTGGCTTGTTAGCCTAGCATAACAAGATGTTGACTTGCGATAATCTTTGTTGGAGGGGATTGTGGTCCTGGTATGCATCTTGTGCAAATTGTACCTAGAAGACATGGCACATCTTCTTTTTAAATGTCCATTCATAGTGTCTATCTGGTTTGGTGTGGTGCACATGTTAAACATTTATGCTAATTGGTACTCAACTACATTGGAATTATGCTTACATGAATGGATGTCAGGATATAAAGAATATCGTACTTTGCCTCTATTTATCTAGTGTATTTGGAGATGCCATAATTCATTAAGATTTGAGGGTCAAGTTCATAATATTAATCACAAAAAATGTTGCTTATTTCAAAGAATCAGGGTCTGAACTTAAAAGGGCCTCTTGGAGACATATACAACTTAGGAATAGTGGTGGTTGTTGTCGAGTTGAGTATTTTGACAGTGAGACAAAAAAGAACAATTGTGGTTGTGGTGCACACATTATTATCGGGCTTGGTATACATTATCATTTATTCTAGCATGAGGCTGAAGGTTCCAACACCTGTGCAAAGGTTATTGCACTATGGGGTTTATTATATTGTGCAAAGTGGCTATCTATAGAGACTTTGGAGGTATTTGGAGATTCTAAGGTGACTATTGAGTGGGCTAGCAAGTGATCTTCTTTCAATCCTCCATTACTAACAAGTTGATTACAAAGAATTCAGAGGATGGTTGCAATTTTTGAGGGGGTGAACTTCACTCATATATACAGGGAGCATAATGGAAATGTGGATGCACTGTCTAAGTTGGGACATACCCATCTAGCTGGGGAGATCATATATTCACCCTTTGCAGACAACACATTTTAGAGATCTAGAAAGTTCCACTTTACATAAGTGGATCATTTTCATTATGTGGATATAATGTCTTCTTTTGAGTTGTTTGTGATGGCTTTTTATTGTTATTTTGTACAAGAGACAAAATATGGGCATATATCTTTGACAAACATAGGTAGTTTAGATTTGTGACTGGGATATATTTTTGTGGATTAGGATGTATATTGGAACTGGTGGACATTTTGACACATGCCATATGAAAACAACCCTATTAGTCCCTACCTAGGCACGACTCTAGCAATCGATTTGCCTGTTCACCACTATTAGTTTTACATTGACCATGACAAGTTATAATGTTTAACTTTATATATGTGTGTGTGTGTATTTTGTTAGCATTTCATTAGCTTAAAAATTTGTAAGTCTTATTTTAGGGTTCTTAACATCTGCCCCATGTTGTCCATGAAATTCGCTCACCATGAGAACTCACCAGTTTTCACAGGGATTAACAATTTTCATGAGATCTTGTAATCTAATTAAATAAATTGATAAAAGTTAATACATATATGAACGCATATTATTAACTTGACAATTATAGTCTTTTGGAGTTTTGAACCTAATTGTAATAGAGGTTGTTATTTTGTTAATGTATCTAAAAACCTATTCCTTTCATGTTAATCACGAGGCTAAGGGCTTTAATCGATCTTTTGCTTCTTGTGGAGGGTGCATAAAATAAAAGTGAAATTGTTGCCAAACTCTCAAAGAAAGTGTTTTCACCGCTGCAAAACTCTAAAAAAAAGTGTTTTGAGTGAAGCCACATACAAATATATCAGAGCTGGCGAGTTTTGTTTCCAGTCCCTCCATTACTTCTGTAAACCTTCGATTTTCTGCTTCAAGCAAAGCGGAGTTCCAATGGAAGTCATATTAATTTTTGTATCAGAGCCATGTTTCGATCCTCGAACCTGTAGGTTATGTACACACCATGCTTCTGTTGTGCTGTTTTGATGTTAATGTAAATTTTAGGCTTTGTTCGTGTAATTTTTAGGAAAATAACTAAATTAAGTTTGCACATTGTTGTAAATTTTGGGTCAAGGTTAATGTAATCTTTTGGGAAATAATTAAATTAGTGTTAATAAAATTGAAAATTTCTCTAGCGTAATGTAGCCACATTAAATTCTCGAGATTACATCAAATTGAAATCTATAAAATGAAGAAATTTTCAAATTCGAAGGAACTACATTGAATTCCCAAGATAATTTTTATATACGTTTTGCAGGGTTATTTTGTTAATGATATTGCCACATACTTCGTTGATTGGAGAATAAATTCACACCTCTAAATGAACATTCACGAGGAATAATCTAGTATAGGACTACATCCATGCCTAAAAATTTTATGTTTAAGGATCAAGGGCCAATTTGATTTAGGTTGTTGATCTATTCTAACAATTGTTTGCAAAATCATATTCCAATATTATCTATAAACATATTGTAAATTTATTAGCAACTAGTAATTGATGCGACAAATGGATGATGGTGGTCAGATAAGTAAGAAGCCAATGTTCTGGTAATCTAATTAGCTCTATGATCAACACCTGGGCTCTTCTTACCAACTGGAATAGTTGCAATATTGATATATGTTTGTGTATCCTAATCAAGCAATTTTCCTAGTATTTTTAATGGAATCTTTATGAGCGTGCTTTATTAGAACACCTATATTAATGATATAATTACAAAACAATTGTAAAGTTAGAACCACACATGAAACACTTTAGAAATCAAAATGCACAGGTAAACTAGGTCATTGTTGGTTTAAACGACGAGAGTAATGCGAATCATCTGACTTTTATTGGATGGCTATTGGACTTTAAAACTAATCTTGAAGATAAACCAAAAGATTGAGATCCTAAAGAGGGTAGATACATAAGTAAATTTCCAATTAAACTTATAATATTGTTGATGAGAGCTTCTAGAGTCTTGTGTGAATTGTTTGATGAGCCCAAGTTTCGGGTGAACACTTCACCCATCCTCATTAGTTTGCTTCCTGCCCCTAAATATGGGTGAAGTGCTCACTAGAAACGTTGGGCTCTTTAAACAATTCACACATGACTCCAGAAGATCTCATCAACAATATGTTGTTGACCGTGGAAACATTCATGCTATTAAACTTATAATAATTCGACACACTTTTTTAAATTGATAAATAAAACATAGGTTAGTTATTGCACATAACTTTTGGGAGTGTACCACTAGATGAATAGCCATATTTTGCATACTAGATAATGTGTAATGTGGGATAAATACAGTTATGGCGCCTTTGATATATAAAGGTTTTTTTTATTAATGTGTTTACAATAATTTTTCAACATTGATAATGTTTTTAGGCGATCTTTTATTTATATGAAGAATATAAAGGATTTAAGGAATCTATGTAATTATTAGCATGAATATATGTAGTATTTATTAGTATGAAGAATATAAAGGATTGAAGGAATCTATGTAATTATTAACACGAATATATGTAGTATTTATTAGGAGTAATGTAGCAATTATCTAGTAGTGTATCATATTTTATTATTATGCTTGCTTCCATCAGGTATTACACAATATGTATTGAGATGAACATTTATTAGTTTAGTCAAACCTGTAAAATATTTCACAGTTTAACAAAGTATAACCTTAACCAATAATTTTTTAATCTTTTACAAAATTTTATATTAACATTTATCTCTAATGAAATTGGCTATAAGTTTGGAGATGTTATTGGAAAATGCCTCATAATGCATGCAACATGACCAGTGACATGTTTTCAATTTTTCGTACCTATGCTATCATATTTTAAACATCAAATTCCAATAGCAGGTTGTTCCATGGGTACTTTTATGGCTGATCATACAACAAAACCATGTATGGATACCATTCAGTCTACAAAGCCTTAATGAGTATGCAACATGGTCGATAATATTCGTCGTAGAATTACCAACATTTAAAATGACATCTTTCACTGATTTACAAAATCAGAAATAAAATCTTGGTCATGACAGAAATTACACATTTACATTGACAAATTTGGATTAGAACGAAATCTAATATTTTATCATATACTATCAGAAAAAGTGACTTTTCTACTTCTACACCACAGAGAAACTCACAAATCAATGTGGGGATTTGTTGCTCAATATTCATTACCCATATTTTAATGAATAACATTTTTTTTTGTCGGTAAAAGTGGGATCTTTCATTTTATATTGCATCATGTTATAGTAATTACAAAAGTTTGGTGACCTCAACCTGCCCCGTAGGGAAACCGGGTCTGTTGGCCACCTAAAATCCTTAATAGCAATCCAGTAAAAGAAAAGTTTCAGTCTACCAGTCCATGCCAAGTGAACTTTACTATCAAATGCACTACACTTGCTACTATCTAGCATTGTAAACAGACTGTAAATGAAGCTGAAGACTTGACTATCCAAACTACCTCTTAACAAAAACTAGCAAAATCTAATCAAAAGCATAAACGAAGCATGACATATTAGTCTACCACATTTTCAGGTGGGGTCTCTTCAGCGTTTGTCTCTGGCACTATCTTCTTCAGGAGTTGTTTAATTTCTTCAAGCTTTTCATCTTGCATGAGCAAGGTAATCTGAAAGTTCTTCATTTCTTTCTTTAAGTTCGGTATGCCCTGGTCCTCCTCAGCCAATTCCATTGCTACTTGTTCCATCGCTTTTGCCATAATTCTCTTTACAGCCCAGTAAACATGTAATGCTTGCTTATAAAGAGATAATCGGCCTCTGGTATTACCTGGATCGAGAATCAAATTTCCCCAGTCCTCCATTTTCGCTCCTGAGTCCTCTTGCAGCGCATTGTCTTCTATCTGCTGAATTATCCTACGGATCTCAGCATCTGGCTTTCCTTATAGGCTTTCTCTGCTTCATGAATAATCTGATTCATGGTTCGACGTCCTCGTCTATGTTCCACTGACGGTTTCGGGTCCGCCTGATGCCTTTCGGATCTCCTGCTTCAGCCCCTGCCTCGACGCCTGCCTCTCCTACATGGATGCATGGGCCCTTTCCTGGCTACTGGTTCACTACACTGCCCAATTTCAAAGTTTATACTCTCTGTTGCTCCCTCACCTCGTTTTCCTCTAGTTCTCTTCTTGACATCTGTTCTTGTGCCTCGTTGATTATCCCTTGGGCTCTGGGTCTTCCTTTTTCCAGCTTTCTTGGCTATAGTTTGGTGCGGCTTCTCTATTATCTCTACTTCCTCGTCAAACGCGCGTTTTTCCCCTGTCACCTGGTCCTGGGTTATGCCCTCCCACGTTCTGCGCGTGATTCTGCTCTGCCCTGCCTTATGAAACTCCATTTTTGTGGCTGCTTTCATCTTTATCTCCCTTGCTGCAACTGTAGAGTGTCTTTCAAAATCGCCACCTGTACTCACTATCTGTGCAGAGGAGAGGGATACCTTATCACTCCAGCTCCAAATGCTCTTAATCGTTCTTCCTTTGCTCCTTCGCACTGCCAGCCTCTGCTGGAGTTCCTCTCCTTTTCTTTTGCACTACGTCACCTTCTTTCGGTGCTTGCCTTCCCTTGGGGAGCCCTTTGAACTCTTGCAATCCACCTTTCGGCCTCTCGCCTCCATGTCGCCTTTCTTACCATCTCCCCTCCTCTTCTGATCACTGCCCTTCTTCCCATCACCTGTCTTGATTGCCTTGACAGATCCTGGCCTCGGTTACCACTTCTGAACTTCATCATTCCAGTTCGTGTGTTGTAAATGACTTGCGGTGGTTCCTCCTGCCACCTTGCCCAATCCGTTATTTCATCGTGCTTCCCCATCTCCTCCACCCCGATCGGGGGCCATCTGTAGCTTTTCTCATGCCACTGTCGCTTCTTTATCATCCTGAGTGATAATCGATGTAAGGATATCCCATCGTGGTTTGTCTACCTGCATTGGCCATATATTATCAATCTACCCCTCCTTTTCGTTGCATCCCCAGTTGGCTAGGAAGTTGGCAGCTTTGTTACCTTCTCTTTTTACATGGCTAAAAATTTTGTAGTCAATTCGTCTCATGATGTTTGCCAAATCTTGTATTAACCCTGCAGTCCTCCAACTTTTCGCTACCTGTTCCCAATTTCTGCCATTATCCAATTTCCTAAGACTTTCAATAACTAGCTGAGAGTCCCCTTCAATCTCCACCTGAGTATATCCATTTCTAATATCTATCCTAATGCCTTGATATACTTCCATCAGTTCTGCTTCATTATTACTCATAATACCTCCACGATCCGCATAGACCCATCTTGTGCGGCCTTGGCTATCCCTGAATATCCCTCCAAATCCGGCTGGCCATGGGTTTCCTTTGGAAGCCCCATCGAAGTTTAGTTTAATGAAGTTTTCTTGCGGGTACCTGAATTTAGGCTGACTCTTACTCTGAGTGTTCTGATTTTTTTTGCTTTGAGGATGAACCATACTCATTTTCAGATCTAGACTGTCTAGGATTCTACTCTCCTCAGGGGTTGTCTTCCAATCCTCTTCCTCCCAAGCTTCCGCTAGGATTGTCTCTCTTATGAGAGCTTTGTTTCGTTTCCAGATCGAATCTAGGGGGTTAGATTTGTCTTGGAATATTCTTAAATTCCTCTCTTGCCATATTAACCATATATTGAAGCCCACTACCAGACTCCAGGCTCTTCTCACCACCTGGCATGAGAATCGTCCTTTGCCCCATTCAAAGATGGTCTGTTTGATATCCTGAGGATCCCTATTGGTCTTTCCAAAGAGATTTTCGATTTCAATCCATTGTTGAAGGGCGATAGGGCAAGAATTCAGGAGATGTTCTTGGGTTTCTATGTTTTGCTTGCAGAGACTGCACCTGGGGCAGCCGCATGTGCCTCTCTTCTGGATTTGATCCCACGTTAGTATTCTTCCTTTTCCTACCATCCATGTGAACAGGGTTACCTTTGGCCACCACTTATTCTTCCAGACTTGATTCCAGTCCGGTTCCTCTACTCTTTGCTCTTGGAGAGTAGTTAAGTAATCAACTTCCTTTATTGTGTAGGTACCTTTTGCTGATCTTCCCCACCGAAGGATGTCCTGGCCTATTCTAATTTTTATCCTTCTTGATTCTATTTCTTTTATAAATGCCATTCTCTATTCAGGGTCTATATTGATGTCCCATTCTTCAGGATTCCTCCATATTCTCCATGTCTCATTTTGCTCTGCCTCTTTCCAATACTCGTTCACATATTGGAGTCCTCTTACTATTGCCCTTTAATATGTATCGTGTAAGCGTTAAAGCTCCCCCATTTTCTCTCTTTGTTGCCAGGCTTCCTCCCAAAATTTGGTTGTTTTACCTTCCTTTATTTCCCAGAAAGCATGCTTCCTTATGATGTCCCTATTTTGGCTTGCTAGGTCCCACACCGTCAATCCTTTTGGGACTTCCTCTAACCTAAGAATGTCCTCCTTTGATGTTGGCATCGAGTATTTCTGAGTCCAGATCTTCTTCCAAAGATCATCTCGCTCCCTCATCCACCTCCACCAGAGCTTCGCACCCAGGATTTTGTTCATAGTCCCTGAATCCCTGAGACCAAGACCTCCCTCTTCTTTCCTCTTCGTCAAACCTTCCCACGATATAAGAGCCCACTTTTTTTGTTGCGTTGGGCCTCCCCAGATGAATTTTCTGAAAATATCGACCATCTTTGTACATACTCCTTTGGGTGTTGTCATGACCGATAGAGGGTAAATGGGGATGGCTTGGAGAATTGATTTGAGAAGAACAAGTCTACCAGCTATGTTCAAGGATCTGAATGCCCACGATTAAAGTTTCTCCACCGTTTGTTGCCAATTTACCATTCTTAGGGGATGCAAGGCTAATTGATTTCCCAGATACTTAGTAGGCAATTCTCCAATCCGGAATCCCAGGGTTCTGGTCAAGTGTCTTTTGATGGCTTCAGGAGTATTGAAAAGAAAGGTGCATGATTTTTCTCTATTAATCTTTGTACCTGAAGCTTTTGTGAAGAGGTCTAAAATCCATTTTATCCGCTTGACTTCTCTTAATGATACAACACAGAAAAGCATGATATCGTCTACGAACTGCTGGTGCATAATAAGGAGGTTATTTCCTCATAGCTTCAATCCTTTAATTTTTCCTTCCCTTAGTTCTTTCTTGATATATCTTCCGAGGCCTTCTGCGGCAATTATAAACAAGAAGGGTGATATAGGGTCGCCATGTTGTAGTCCTCTTGTTGTGTTAAACACTGGTGTTGTGGATCCGTTTAGAAGGATGGAGAAATTTGGGGTTGATACCATCTCATGAATCCAGTTCACTCATCTGTCACAAAATCCAAATGCTGTAAAGATTGATTTTAGGTAGTTCCAATTCAGTCGATCATATGCCTTCGATAAATCCAGTCTTACCATCATTCCCTTTTCTTTTTTCTGTTTCAAGGAGTGAATCACTTCCTGAGAGACCATTATTCCATCCAGAATTTGTCTCCCCTCCACAAACCCCGTTTGTTCCGAGGAGATTATAGTCGAGAGAATCGGTTTCAGCCTCTTCGCCATTAAGGTAGCTATTATTTTATAAATTACATTACATAGGGCAATTGGGTGAAATCCTTGAGCCGATTCAGAGTGGGTCGATTTAGGAATGTGAGAGAGGAACATTGAGTTTATGCCATGCCATACCTTCTGGAGCCTTTGCGATTCCTCCACCACTTCCAGAATGTCTCGCCCTAAGAAGTGCCAACTTGCTTGGTAAAATTATGTTGTGAACCCATCTGGGCCTGGAGCCTTGTTTTTTTTCATCCCTTTCACGATTTCCTCCACTTCCTCCAATGTTGCCGCCCTCATCAGTGCTAGGTTTTGATCCCTCATGATCAATTTTGGAATTTAATTGCATATCCTCTCTGTTGTTGCTTCTCTGTCCACCTGGGGTTCCGTGAGGATGTCTCTAAAGTGTTTGACTAATGTCTGTTCCATACCTTCGCGCTGAGTTATGCGCTGTCCTTCTTCATTTTTGATGGAGAAGATTCTATTCCTTTGCCTATGCTGTATCATTGCCTGATGAAAGAATCTTGTATTTTTTTCGCCTTCACGGAGCCAGTTTATGTCCGACTTTTGTTTCCATAAAATTTCTTCTTGTTTTCGTCTTTCTTCAAGTTGACTTATCAGTAACCTTGCTTCTCTGCTCCTTTCCTCGCTTCCTCCTTCAGATATAATTTCTTGTTGCAATCTTTCCATTCTTTCCTCTAATCGGTGTTGCTCCCTGAATATATCCCCAAATTCTTCTTTATTCCATTTTTTAATATTTTCTCTGATCTCTTTTAGTTTTAGATGGAAGGTCTGCATTTTAATCCGGCCTCTATGTTGGCTTTAGGTCCACCATTCCTCCACCTTTGGTAAAAAATTGCTGGTTCCTTAGCCAAAATGCTTCAAATCTAAAGGGGTGCTTTTTGGGGGTCGAATTGATACCAATTTCCAGTCTGATGGGCCAGTGGTCTGAGCCTATTGCAGGGAGTATTGTTGCTTCTACCAGGATATCCCTATTCAGGATTTGCTCCGATACTAGGAATCTGTCTAATCTTAACATTTCAATTCAATAATATATTATTAATATTTGAATTATTTTATTAATAAAAAATGTATTTAATATTACAAATTTATACATGTATTTTTAACATAGTATTATAATAATTAAATTAAATTAATATTAAATTAAAATTTTTATTAACAAATTTCAAATGTTTATTCTATATATAATATATTAACAAAGATGCATATGAATTTGATTTTTTAAATATCAAAATATTTATATATCTTATGATATATATTAAATAATTTTTATAATTAATTCTAATTATATTTTTGTCAACAACAAAAATATACATTGTAATTCTTCTTAACTCATAGGGAATTTGTTTTTGAAAGCCTCAATGGCAATTGAAAAAAAATGAATTTGTAGTATCATAACCTAGAATAATATGTCATTAGTATTTGTGTGTATTTTGCAAACAAACTATGCTAAGTAATATCTGCTTTACTAATATGAATATATACAATGTTCTTTTGGTGCTTCCTATTGTCTAAAGGTGCCAATTGTCTAATATTTAATACTTACTTTCTATGTAAAGTTCATAGCTTTATAAATAATGGTCAAAGTCACATGTCTATCTTTTTACTAAGCAAGAGGGACAAGCTACTATGTAGCACTTATTTCATTGGATTGTATTAATCTAAGTTCTTGAATATGTTCTAATATTTATGATAAACTTTAACAAAATTTGTTTCACTTTTGCTTATTTATCGTGCCTTTCTTGAATATGTTCTAAAATTTATGATACAAATTTAACAATTTTTGTTTCACTTTTGTTTATTTATTATGCCTGTGCCAACGGTTATTATGCATTGGGTTTAAATAATTTACATAATTTACAATTCTACAAAGTGAAATTATACAAATTAATTTTGTATTTTTATTAGTATTTTTCTCTAATACTATTGGCCCTGGAATTGGACATGTTATTGGGCCATGCCTTGTAATTGGCGATATGATTTTTAATGTTGCAATAAATTCATATTTTTTTGAATAATGTCTGCACTACATGATTTGACGCGTAGTTCTGTCCTACATCATTCAACTGATTTCCCCAAATTCATCTCAACATACATCATTCAATGACTTCAACTTCCAATCTTGAATGTGTACATATTCATTGTTGTAAATCCGACCAATTCACAAAATCACATGGTTAACTATCATATTTACCCATCTTGAAATGAGTATCACAAGGAGGGTTGGTTTGGTTTTAAAATACGAGAGTACTGGAAATTCACCTAAACATTACAGGTTTCAATCAAAATTATTTGAAATGGAGAGGTGTTTTTACCCAACAACCAGCTAGGAACAAGTTATTAAATTAGGAAAATAAAATAACAATGCGCAATTGGATTGTCAAAGAGGACAAGGCATATTGGACTGTCAAAGAGGATAAGGTACATAATTAAAAGGTGATGTACCACTATTAGATTATAACCAACATAGATTTATCTTAAGTATGGATCTAATATGACTCGAGAGCGATCAAATTAAATTAGAACCAACATAGATCTATCTTAAGTACGAATCTTATATGACTCAAGAGCGATCAACTTTCTTCACGTGCAAATTTCTTTAAAGTGCAAAATGCAATGTTATTTTCACTGTTTAAATTGTATTTTTAAATGTTAAAGAGAGTATATGTAGGACCAAATAAAAGTTTTAACCATAAAAACTTATTTTTTCATAATATATACATAATTGTTTTACACTAATATATAATATATACATAATTGACATTAAAATATTTTATATGTACATCCAAATTAAAATGATTTTCTTATTATTAATGTATTTTTAAGTATATGTTAATATTAATTCATATTAAAATATTTTATTACAAGTATTATGTATTGGGTTTCAAGGCTACCACCTAATAATTTAGTCCAAATAATTAAATAATTTAAATTCTACAAAGTAGAAAATATACAAATTAATTCTATATTTTTTATTTTTATTTTTTTATTAGTATTTATCTCTAATACTATTGGCCTTGGAATTGAACATGTTATTGGCCATGCCTTGGTGTAATTAGTGATATGATTTTTAATGCTGCAATAAATTCATTGTTTTTCAATAATGCATGCACCACATGATTTGATGTGTAGTTCTCTCGTCCCTGTTGGAGGATTTTATTCGAAGGCTACTATGATTTCGCATTGAACTCGAGTGTCGAGATATTTCGTGTTATTAGTGATTGCATTGTGTTGCAGAGTATTAATAACAAATACTTTCGGTCCATCTCCCTTCTCTCCATTGTTTTAACAAACCCTAATAAATAAATATATGCAAGTACACCCACATTCTCTTGATAACTCAGATCCATAGAAATAAAAAATCATTTCGTATTATGATAAATCATAAAGTTGATATAGTATAATAATAATAATAATAAATACATTTTTATATCCCACCCCGTTTCTTGAATAAATACAACATAAATGCTCATTGAATTTAATATCCATAAACAACTAAGTATTTTCAAAAAATGAAAAAGAAATGGTTGCCACTTTGCAAAAAAACAACATGCCATATCCATCAAATTGATTAGCTGTTACCTACTCCATCATTAATTTTCAAAGTTTATCATGATGATATGGGTTAACTTATACCTTCACCCCAATCACATAGGTTGCCCCAATTAATTATTAATTAATTAAACTAAGCCCAAGGCAATACCTATTATGTAGCCTTGTTTATATAAAGTTAATGGGTATCCACTCCTAAAATTATTAATTTTTCCTTCTTTGAACAATTTTTTATAAATAAACATATACTTCAAGGAATATTTACCTCAATGCTCAATGCATGTCTCACAAACAACAAGGATTTAAAGAGTTTTGTGGAGAAATTTCGTAAATGTATATGAGGAAAAGAGTCGGGTAGAAAGAAGGTATACTATGTTCAAGAATTCAATCCCACTTATGATCTCCAACAAAAAGAGTACATTGGAGTTAGCATTCCATGGAGAGCAAATACCTAAAGAAGCTTGGGAAGAAAGAGTGTGTACTTGCAGGGGCAATGGAATCGGAAAAACATTTCATTTTGGAATGTGATGCTTTCAGAAACGTTAGAGATAGTTACAACAACATTTTAACATAAATTCCTTGACATTATCTTTTCAATCGGTCCATTGACGTTATCTTCTCAAAATCAACGCATCGTTAATTTAAATAATAAAAAAATTAAATTACAACCACAAAAAACACAGAACCTAATAATCCATTAACTATTTCTAACCCATTAAAATTTAACTTCATTTCATTTATATACCCTATTGAATAAACATATATACATATTTAACACCAAACTCTTTGATGCGGATATATACATATACATATTCACAAGATTATTATAAGTTGACACATCATAGGAAATGAACACGTTACTTTATCCTTTTAAAAGATTTAATGCTTCCAAATTTAATGCTTTCATCTTCGGCAAGATTTTATGCTTCTAATTAATGCTTTCACACTCAATATGGCAAAACTTTCGTTGCTGCTCCCGCCAAAAAATAAAGTGGTTTTTTATCGATATATTAGAGTAGTCTCGCTGATGGTAAAAGTACGACTTCGTCCGCAAGCAAAACAGAGTAATGGGCTCAACGGCCTTTGCATCTCATCATGCGGTAAAGCCTGGAACTGTGGGTCCCGTCGCGAATCACGATACTTACTGTAATTTCGCAGGGCGCTAGTCTCGGCCAGGGCCAGATCGGCGAAGAAGCCGTCAGTCACATCATAATAGCTGCGCGGAAGTTGAGAGTACCCGTTCCAGGTTTATCCACAAAACCAGGGGCTGCCACCGAGCGATGTGGAAAGGCATGGGTTTGCTGACACGTGGAGTCTTTGAAATGACCTGTATAATGGACGGCGACGTAACTGCTACGGTGATGTAACGGCGACCCCAGGGCGGGGCATGTCCGATGGGGAGTGGCCGGTAAAATTCGATGGAGTGAGCGGGGCGTAGAGTATAAAGGATGCTAATGGATTTGAGGGTTTGCACTAGCCAGCCTTTAGTTGTGGAAATTTATGAAAAATTCGGGGGGCGTTCGGGGATGCTGATGTCGGAAACAATTTTTATAAGATCGATCAGTCGCTGAGGGCATCGTTTCTTATACAGCCGGGGTGAAAATCATTTATGGAGGTCCCAGGGACTGGACGAGAATTTATTGAATTTTTGAGGGATTTAAGTTAAATTTGACATGTATTTGGTATTTGTAAGTGTAATGGGATTCTTGTGAGAGGTCCCAGGTTCGAAGATGGCGCCTGTTAAAACCATGACGTGGTCGCGGGTGGCGAAATCGGCCCAATCTTTCTGTGCGCACTGCTCGCTTCTCTCTTTTACGATTTTGCTGACGCTCAAGCTCGGCCTCCAATGGCACCGCTCCTGGTGGTGAGCTCTTGTTGATCAATGTCTTTCAATTTACCTTGTATCGATGAGCAGGGGAAATTTCCAACACCAGAACTTGCTTTCTCTGAAAATACACAATCCCGAAGTTAAAGCTGAAGTTATAGGTTGATTATGCTTAAATTCTTTTTTGTAAATACACAGTCCCGAAGGTAAAACTGAATATATAGGCTGAATAATGGTAAAATTCACTGGATTTGGAGGATCCAGGGTTAAAGTTTGCACAGGCGGGTTAATTAACACGAAATTAGAAATGGTTTTGCTCTGTACACTGTCGAGCACACATGAGCAATTTAATCAAAGGAAAAGTGGAAACCCGGCTGATTATTGTTTAAATTCACCGAATTTTGAATGAACGAGGCAAATATTTAGATATGCGTGAATTAGAAGTGGCTTTGCTCTGTACACTGTCGAGCGCAATTATTTTGACTTCAGTTGTGCAGATTTAAAGCATATCAGGAATTCGTTTGAAAGAGTTAGGGCCGGTTCTGACTACCTGCCACGATTTACTATATGGAAGGTGAAGTATCTTTAAATATGGTTCTTGAAGTAGCTGTAGTTATAGCGGTCGAAAGGGTGTAATTTC
The DNA here is from genome assembly GCA_000404065.3 of Pinus taeda. Taxonomy (NCBI): domain Eukaryota; kingdom Viridiplantae; phylum Streptophyta; class Pinopsida; order Pinales; family Pinaceae; genus Pinus; species Pinus taeda. The sequence continues at coordinate 77,772 of APFE031011064.1, forward strand.
GTTAGCGGAGTTTAGTGTGCACTCTGCAACGCGGATCTTTGTTTTTTGCCCGTGCCCGATTGCAAATATATAACACTTGATGCAATTTTTTAACAGGCTTTGCAAACTGCAAATCAGCTGTAGTTATGTTGTAACGTTGAATATAGAATAAAAAATAACAGGAAGATTGTTGGAAAACATATTTTAAAGCGTAAGAACGTCTGTTATTTAGTTAGCACATTGTATATCGCAGCCTCCGCAGTGCTGATCTTGTATATTGTCCCATGCTTGGTTCCAAATATATTATACTCAACGAGATCTGCTGCAGACATGCAAAATGGCTGTAGTTCTGTTGAAAGGAGGAAAATGTAAAGGGAAATTATAAGATGATGCTCGAAAATCCTAATTTAAATGAAAATAAGTTAGTGCAAAGTGGCCGTAATTCTGTTGAAGAGTTTAAAGAGCATGGATTACACGGTGATTAGTTCAATCAGAGTTAAAATTTGACATCTCGCCTTCCACTTCAAGGAAAGGGCATATGATGGCTGAAAATTAGTAATGCCCTTATTTTAGAGTGTAAGCGATTCTTATCTATGGCACGATAAGCTCAGTAGTTTCTAGTTGTAAACATCGTCTATCTGTAAACTTTCACGGCACCCAAAAGTCGCTCCTTGACTTTCTTTTACCAATTATTAACCCTAAATCAAGTGTGTTGGTGAGATCATGGTTGTGGCTGAGTGTATTTGAATGTTGAAACTAACTGTTGTGGAAAGGGTATATTCAAGAAATAATAAAAGAAGAAAATGTTTTGCCTGTTCTTTTGCTGGAGTGTGTTTTTTTCCTACTTGCACTGCACTTTAGCTGTACAGGTTCATTATTACAGAGCAGAATCCGGGACTGATTCTATATCCTTTACATACATACATCCCGAAAATTAGGCAAGGTCTCTGGTTGGTTGCATATAGTCTTTCTTTCTTATTTCTTATCAAATTATCATACTCATCAGATTCAAACAAAAAGCTAGTGTGTTTGTGAATACTTTCTACTGGCTGTGCTGTATATATAAACTGAAAATAGCCAAGACAAACAATTTCAGAATGTTGAGATACTCATGAGAGACCATTGTCCATAATTATTTGGAATTTGGTGGTTCCCTGGACTAACAAAGGTTTGTAAGGTGCAACCCCCAACATGTAGCTTCCCTAAGGTTGCCCCTAATCTCTATTTCTTCTAGATCTGAATTTTTGTTAATTGCCATGTCGGCAAACCGCTCTGCATTATTATTATCTGCTTTTCTATTGCAGCTATAGACCATGTTTCTATTAGCTGTAGCCTGTCTATAATGTCTAGACTTGGGACCACATTTCTATTGGTTGATTTATCTTGGAGAAACCCTGAACTTTCATTGATGTTGTTCAATAAAAGGTCAATGATGAGCTTAGAGCCCTGTTCACCTAAATGTTTTGAACTCCTAGATTGAGGTGTAGTTTTATACCTTTCAAAGATTTCTGATTGGAAGGCAGGGCTCACAATTAAGGGAGAGGAATTATAAATGTAATTTTGCATTCCTGATTCTTTTTTTCGACAATGCTTGCTATTATATATGTCATTATGCATTTTCAATTAGTAATTACGCTTTAGCAGGAAAATGCTGCTATTTTATATGTCATTATGCTTTTGCTGAACGAATGACTTTCTTTCTTCCCTCAAAGGAATTAATGCAACCAAGCTTACACCATAATTTACAACCAGTCGCCCCAGTATATGCGCACTGGTACCAGCTTCGTTAAAAGAGAACTGGTTTATTATAGAACTAACTCTGGGCAGTAGGGAACAGGGCTGCTGTTGGCAGAACTATTTGCTATTGAGACCATCTGGGTGAAGAGAGAACAGGTAGAGACCCATGGGAAGACTGGGATCAGAGAAGCCCCAGGCAAAGGCATACCTCGGGGAGGATTTGGATCTTTGGAGGGAGCTGATGAGGCTGGAGTCCCTTACAGTATTGATTGAAGCAACACTACCAAGAATTACCCTGGTATGGGAATAATGCCGGTCTGGGAATAATAATGCTGGGAATAATGCTGGCGGGAATACTTGGCCTACTTCCGGTTCGAATGCTGGGACTGCTGGGTCTACTCTCCTCCGTCTCCCTCTCCAGAGTTGTTTCTCTTTTCACCTGGGAATTTCCAGTATATTATGAGAACTCTACTATCCTTGTCTCTAATTGCTCCTCCACTGCCTGCTGTCAAGGATTTCCTTGCTGTGCCATCAAAGTTTCCTTTTGTCCAGTTTTGTCTAGTAGGGGTGCAAGTGCATTTAAGACTTTTGTTGTACTTTAGTTTCTGTCTACCAATGGAGACACTTGTTCCTTTTTTACTTCTAACTATTCAAAAAACATTTGTGGGAATGAAAGAAAAATAGTGAATTAAGATTTTGTTTATGTACAGACATAAAGAAAAGAAATCATTATTTTTCAACAAGGACAACTAGTAGGAAAATTCTATATAAGTGGCAAAGGTTTTGGGTTGAATTGAAAAAGCTTTAGTAAGATTATTTTGTGCGAATCAGTTATGTTTCTCTATTTGCTCCTCCCCTGCCTGCTGTAGAGGATTTCCAAAGTTTCCTTTTGTCCAGTTTTGTCTAGTAGAGGTGCAAGTGCATTTAGGACTTTTGTTGTCCTTTAGTTTCTGTCTTCCAATGGAGACACTTATTCCTTTTTACTTCTAATGATTAAAAAAACATTTATGTGGGAATGAAAGAAAAACAGTGAATTAAGATTTTTTTTTTTTATGTATAGAAATAAAGAACTTTTTCAAGGATTTCCTTGCTGTGCCATGAAAGTTTCCATTTGTCCAGTTTTGTCTATTAGGGGTGCAAGTGCATTTAGGACTTTTGTTATCCTTTAGTTTCTGTCTTCCAATGGAGACACTTATTCCTTTTTACTTCTAATGATTCAAAGAACATTTATGTGGGAATGAAGAAAAGCAGTGAATTAAGATTATTTTTCTTTTCTTTTCTTTTCTTTATGAATGTATAGAAATAAAGAAAAGAAATCATTATTTTCAATAAGGACAACTAGCTGGAAAATTCTTTAAAAATGGCAAAGGTTTTGGGTTGATTTGAAAAAGCTTTTCTAAGATTATTTTGCGTGTGAAATAGTTATGTTGGTATATTGTTATTGCTAAGAGTGTTTTCTGTGCATTTGCATATTTGACTCCTAAGACTGTCAAGTCTATATGTATTAGATATGAATGCATATATGTGTATGCGAACTATGAATAATTACCTGTGTTTTTTGAAGCAAAACTACCGAGAATATTCTTACAGCTATCAAGTTGTGAGCCATTACATATCCCTCTTTGCCTGAGATGCTAATGCATGCCGTTGCACATATTTTGGAGAAGGCAATGTGCAAAGCAGCTCTTCTATTGTAGGAAAAACAACAATCTAGGGGCAAATAACAAGAAAATGGTAGATACACACTATTTAAAGGCATGTAAATGGTTGCGAAAACATGATATACTGAAAAAGTTTGGGAAAATATATAACAAAGGTAAGATGTAGCATTTTTATATAATTGAGATTCCTTTGTCAGCTCCTCCACGCAATTTGCGGTGGACAGTCAACTGTTGAGTGATAACGTTTGTGGGAAAGTTTTAGGGTGACTTTGGTCATAACATTGGCTAGCAATCGTGCTGGAAAACAAAAAGTCTATTTTCTTTCTCCCCATTAGTGCAAAAATTGTGAACAAAGAATTTACTGTTGTAGGGCAGATGATATGCACCTTGGCTATGCAACTTTCTGCTTTAACAGTGGGACACACAGATGCTTCATGATTTTTTTTGTTCGTTTTTTGAATGTTTAATTCGTAGTTGTGAAATCTGTAATAACAGAAGTGAAATAATAATTGGACAAACTCATCATTTCCTATAGTCCATTTTTTTTTTAATTTTTTAATATGTCAACGCAAAGTTATGCGCAGATTTGCTATTTTTTTTGAAATTCCGTCAATCTGGATTGCCTTAAAATGGGTCAAAATCCTTAGGACAAAGTTCTATGATCAAAGTTCCTATCAATCAGGCGGAACTAAAACTTCCAACAACATTGTTATGAAATTGAGGAAGAATTTCCAACAGAATTAGGTTGAATGTCCACTTATTAACTAACTCATGTGATAACAAAGTAATTGTCAGTTTTGCTCAATTTTGAGCTTTGAAGCTTGCCTAGCACATTTCTGTATCATCTTATTTCCAAGGAAAAATGGAACAAAGAACAAGCATATGAGGCTGTATATTTATATATTTTTGGACTATTTGGTTATGTTGCATTTGACATTTGATGGATATCTAACATCTAGCTTCCTTCATCTAGCTGCCTTTCAAGCTTCTTTTTTACTTGAAAGATGTTGTCATGATTTGTTAAGAAAAAATGGTTATTTTGATGATTGAGACTACCCAACTTGCAGTGGATGTGCATATGAAGTTCATTATTTTAGATGTGACTTGTGAGCTCTGATTGCATTATTAAAACGATTTCTTGATCTTGTCATTAGGATTTTGTATAGTTTCGAAATGCTATTTGCTAAAATTAGACTGCTCAGTCAACATATATTTTGCACTTTAATTCATTTTTGATATCATCATGGTTCATGCATGCTTGCTCTGCAACCTATAAAGGAAGCAAGCTGCAGTGCATGTGTGGTGTTCTTTGGACTTGCATGTTTTCTTTGTGTGCCACTTAATGTAATGATGCTATGGATGCATAACTGAGGGTCCGCAAATGCCAAAAAAGTTTCAAATGAGATTTTATGCTAATTGATGCTCGGAGTGTTTTCAACACAGGAAATCAAAACAATCAGCATTGAAGATCACAAATGTCTATATAAGCATACAAAGTATCATCAACTCTAATTTAGTAAGAGTAACACATTTTTGGTTTGTTTATTTCCAATGTCTCTGGTTAGTAGCTAGATTCAACAAAGGCAAAATTCAATATAAAGGATTGTTGGAGCTACAACGATACAGTCATGAAGTTACCCCAAATGGTTGGAGTTTGAGATGTAACCTTATCTACTTGTATTACCCTAATATGTTTATATTTTTTTATTGCTTCAGGGTGCAGTGAAAAAAAATCCAATTTACCGAGAGTTCCCCAAGATGACAAGTTGGTTTCTTAGATAGCCTCTCTTCCAGTGTGATGTTTTTCGAACCAAAATGAACACTACTGCCATACAAATATAGAAAAAAACATAATATTTATAAAGAAAAATAAACAACACATAGAATAATAACAAATATAAAGAGAGACAAACAACAAGGGGAACAATGGAAAATATAAAGAGAAATACATAACAAAGAGATATAGGACCAAGGGGCGGGGGCACTTACACACCCTTGTTGGTGTTCCCACTACTTGCTATCGCTAAAAGATGGAGAAGGCATCATCTCCAATATATATATATATTTATTTATTTCTTTCTTTATTTATTTTTTGTTGTATGTGGTTCATGGACCCTGTAGATTTTTGATCGCTACTAGCGTCCACAAAATATTTGTAGCAGACAGATCCACTTGAAGGCATCACTTCCTGCCGACCCAATCCACATGTGAGGAATTGTTGGAGGCTTGGCACAATGTTGGTGCTATTATTGTGGATCTAGCAAAGGGCATATACGTGGTGGATATTAATAGTACCAATGTTTTAAAACTATGACTCGGGTTCAGAATCGGCTGAGGGTCGACTCCGACTCGGACTCCAACGCGGTATTGACTCAGCCTAGTTGATTTCAATTACTTGGTTTTTGTGAAAAATACATATAATTTTAAATATTTTCATTCATGTTTCCAAACACAACATTAGAATATAGAGAGAAGACAATATATGATCAAAGTAGGCTCATGAATATATCCATTATATCAAAATGGCACTCAGTGCATTGTCCAATACATACATGATCTAGAGATCAACACAAAAACACATAACCAAGGAGGCTCTAAATGGCCTCTACAACAAAAGTAAAACATCACTAGTCACTAGTCACTATTGGCTATTGCAAAGAAGCCAACATCATCTAGCTCAGACTCTGAATTAGAGTCAGACGAGAAAACCCATGGCTCCTCCTCCTCATCATGATCTCCAACTGCAATTGTAGAAGTAGTAGCACTAGCAAGCGCAGCAGCTGCACCTTGAGATAGACGAGCTATGCGCTTGCGTCATGGTTGAGTAGAGGAAGTGCCTGCAACTAGAAGACTTGAGGTTGGGCTTGGTACTAGTGGATCTGCATTTAACTGAACATTATGTTCAACTAATGCCTCCATTTGTAAAACCAAATCAAGACCAATATCCTCATCAGAATCAAACTCCACTAGATGACTCTCCACTACCCAATTTGATGTTGGATGAGTATCTTCCAACACAATGCGATCTATATCAGGTCTTTTGTTTAGCAATTGGTTGCGTCCTAGTCGGAGGTTGTATTAGACATAGACTAGAGGTTGTATTGGACATAGACTGGATTGTTTAATTGTTTTTGTTCCAAACTGTTTCTCTTCTTTGTGTGAATCCTCTCAAAGACAGACCAATTGCGCTCACACCTAGTAGCATTGCAAGTTTGACTCAAAATACGGATTGCAAACTTTTGCAATTGAGGGCAATGGCTACCAAATGCATCCCACCATTTTGCTACAAAATACTTAGTTGTGTAATGAGTTAGCTCAACAAATTATATCCAACTTTCAAATTATAAACAATTTAACAAAATACGAATTTGAAAATTGAAATTGTTTGTTTACCTGGCTCATCTACTTCCCTTGCAATCCTTGCTAGGTTCTTGCTAAAGGTACCTGTGGTTTTGTTGAAACAAGTGACCTGTCGATGTATCTTTAGCTGGTCACTCTCCTTAGGGACAGTGCGGTCAATGCAGTCAATCAATCCATCTCTAACCTCCCCACTCAAAGCTTCTGCCTCCAGAGCTTTATAATGATACCTTTGGTTCAGAAAAATACCCAGCTACATGTATAGGGCGATGGAGTTGATTGATCTATTTTTGATCAGGGATTAACCAAATGGGCCCATACTTAGCCACTCTATCCTTGTATGCTGCCTTTATTTGTTCCTTTGCTTGAGCCATAGCCTCATAAATGAAGCCCATAGCCAATCTTTGCCCACCCACCAATTGCAACACCTTAATCCGTGGTTCAACAATCTTCACAATCTTTGTTGCCTTTTTCCAAAATATTTCTTCATTAACTTTCTTTCTCACAGCTTTTCCATCTTGTTTGCAAGACCATTGCCATTCATTCAATTCATCACTAGAAAACACCCTTTTCAAGTTTCTATGTTTAGAAAGCATAGATTACAATGTCAAAAAATGAGTTGCAAATCTAGTGATGGCAGGGCTAACAATATCCTTGCCCCCTGTGTGTTCCTCATTAGGTTCAAAATCCATGAGTGATTGTAGATATATTTTGTTATCATTTTGGCATGCTCTACAATGTTCTTGATCCAATCTATTTTACCAATATCCTCAAGCATGAGGTCTATGCAATGTGCAGCACATGGGGTCCAAAAGATGGTTTTGTGTTTTTCCTCTAACATTTTGCTAGCAAGAACATAGTTAGAGGCATTATCTGTGATGATTTGAACAACATTAGCCACCCCCACCTCTTTAACAACCTCATCCAAAAGCTGAAGCAACAAGTGTGCATCTTTCACCCTATCAGATGCATCAATTGCTTTTAGAAACATCGTTCCTTGTGGGCAAAAGATAAGAAAGTTTATGATGGTACGGTTCCTTTGATCAGTCCATCCATCTAACATGATGGTACATCTTGTTTTTGCCCATGATCTTTTGAAATCTTTCAAATATTCATCAATGGACAAAACCTCTTTGCTAAAGAGATCCCTGTAACTTATGCATAGTAGGGCCTTTGAAGCCCTTTCCAACAACAAATATGGCATCAAACATAGGTTCATAATATGGTGAACGAGAAGCATTGAAGGGGATATCAACATCATACCACCATCTAGCTATATAATCACAGACAATTTCTCTCAATTCTTTCTTCCAATCATCATCAGTGGGGTGCATTTGACCTCTATTAGCTTGAGGACCATGTGCACTATCAGAGGGAGAGGAGGGTGGAAAATAACATTTGATATCACCCTTTTTTTGAATAGACTCCAAAGGAGGAACATAGTGAAAGGGTTGGATGCATCACTGCAAGGGATAGATGAAGAGCCCTCATAATCAAAATTGGGGTTGGCAGCCATCATGTGTTTAATGCTCTTCCTCCCAATTTTAGCCTCTATTTCTTTTTGCCTAGAATTTTCTTCCTCAAACTTTTCAAATTTATCTAGCAACTCCTTCATAATATCCCCAGTGGTTTGTGCTGGTGTTGCACATGGAGCAATTTGGCCTCTAATACCAGCCGAGTGTTGTTTCAGCCTATGATTGCACTCTCCACCTCCCTTAATTTTTCTATGACAAAATTCGAAATACATTTAATTATCAATCATTTCAGCATATGCCCAAGCAACATCTTTCATTCTAAGAGACATTTTATGATATTTGTACTTGGAAATGAAAGGAAAAAATATCTGAAAATGAAAAGAAAATAAAAACAACTCTTCAGTGTTCATTTCTTTTACAAAAATTACTCTTTTCAATTTTCAGATTTGCAAAAAAAAAAAGCAAAGGCAGATTTGAGAAGTGAAAAGATAAATACCTCTAGGCTCTAGCCTCCTCAATGCAGCTCCAATGACTTCCCAAGAAGCTCCTCACTGTTGCTCCATAAACCAACTCCACAACTCTTCACAAACTCCTCACAAATGTTTATACAAATGCAATGAGATAGCTGTGAGGAAATGTGAGGGGGTTGGGTAACTTTTATAAGCTTGGGAGAGGTTAGATGGACAAGAAAAAACCGTAAAACCAAAATAACCAAGTTTGGAGTCCTCTTTCCCTCCAATTTCTGCCGCTGACCGGGTTTGACTGGCTCGACCAGTTTTAAGTCATACTCTATCGAGCCAGCGGACCGACTCCGCTGAGTTGGTGATCGACTCGGCTGGTTTGGTAATAGACTGGCCTTTGGCTCGGTTTTCGTATCGAGCTGATGCAGGTAGGCGTTTGGCTCAATTGGCTTGGCCGAATTTTAAAACACTGGTTATACCTAATGCTCTAGTCAGTTGCTAGTTGGAACATTCAAGCCAAAGTTAAAGTATTGTTGCAGTGTTTATTTCGTGCATATTAGAGAGGTCGTTTCATTCCTTGGAGTTTGCCTCACTTCCAAGGAGTTAAGGACACCTTGGCTCTAGTTTTTTGGTGGAGTTGGGTATTGACAAGAAACAAAGGGTCAAAAATATCAAATAAAGACCAAAAAGGATTAAGATGGTTCTTGGTTGGGACGTTGGCATGTAAAAGGTGGAAACTCTATCAAAATTGGCATTAGTTGGTAGGTTTACAGGAAAGTTGGTGTCTGGAGTGACCTTGCAATCTTGGCTAGAGGAAGGTTGGAAGCATTTGTTGGTTTACCCTCCGTGTATTCATTTGATGGTTAAAGGTTAGTTTTGCTTTGAGTTGAGGTGTGAACTAGATGTCGAGAAAGTTCTCTTGCCTTTTGTTATCACTTAAATCTCTACACCTAAGGAAAGTGATGATTTCAAGAGTTGTAGCAACAAAGATTAAGTGATAACTAATATGCAATCACCCCAAATGTCCCTAGTTGATTGCTTCTCTGTTTGGATTGGTGCTTTTCCATAAAAATGGTCTTTGACTTGTGTGTAAGCAACCAAAGACTATAGAATATTGATACTTAAATGTAATGAGAGAAGTTTCATCTAGCATGACAAAATATGAAAGAAATAAAGAAAGAATATGCATCGGAGGTGATTGATATGATCAAAATGGAGGCATAGAAATTGTCTACACTATTGCGCAAAACCTAAATATTGCATCAAGTTGAAGAGCTATGAGAAGAGCATATGGTTAAACTTTATCTTTGTATTGGTCAAGAGATTTGTAAGGTTCCTAAGAAATTAATTGCTCGAGAGGCGAAGTAGCCTATCGATCCCCCTAGGCTGTAGTCCTTGATAAAGGGGAAAACCCCAAAATACCCATGTTCGGGTAGTGGAGGGCAAGTTTTGGGGTAGTTGGGAAAAAAACCCAAAGTTGGGGCTTGGTGTGAACCTCGCTCAATCAATTAAGGAGAAAAATCCCCTCAAAGAAATCTATAAATACAAGAGGGTTCGATTCATTTAAGGCATCATTGTATTGATCATTTATCTTTGTTTTTCCTTGAGCTTGAGGCTTTGAGGGTTTTAAGACCCCTTCCCTTCTATCAATTTTGGTGGTGAAAGATTCTAGCCTAGTTGATAAACATCTTTTCAACTGTATCTTTCTTACTTTTGTTTTGGTACAACAAGGAGAATTTCTTCTTGAAGAGATCAGATTCTAGGATTGGGGCTTGAGGGACTGAAATTTAGTTAATGAAGATAACAAATTCTCTGTGGCACATTAACGAATTGTTCTGAGGAAATCGAGGTGTCTGAAGGCGGGAAATTGAGATCTGTGGCACAGGGTGTGAGGAGGATCATCAAGTCCATCGAATCTTCTTCAAGGACAACATCTGAAGTAAGAGAAGTCGAATTAATTCTTGAGGCCAAGCGAGTCTGTTCAAGGACAAAATAGCGAAGTTTTGGGCAAACCTAGTTTGAGGTCATTTGAGCTGCTCTGGGCAAATAGAAGCATTATTCCTAAGGAACTAAAGTTTCAGGTAAGAAGAAAACCGAATCCTTTGTGGCATACTAACGAATCTTCTTAGGCAGTCGAGATCTTCTGTGGCTGAAAGATGAAATTTGTAGCATCGAATCTAAGTCACATGGTTTAGGTCCTAGTTCGGATTCGACAATGATTAGGTTTGGTTCGAGTTTGAATTTTTTGATGAGGTTTGCCATTAGGTTCGTCTATATACATTTTCTATCTTATATATATATATATATATACATATATTAACTTTAAAATGAAATATAGGATATAATAGTAAGAAATCGACATCAATAAACATAAAAAGTGCTATCCTGGATAGGGAAACTGCAAAGATAGATTACAAGCTTGAGTTGTGACATGAGGTCAAAAGTTTTGGTCTATGGACTTAGTTAATGGCTATGACGTTCGTCGAACCCCAAAATTTCTTCAAGGTTCGCCAAAATTTGAACCTCAAGGTTTAAGTTCAGCGAATCTTTTGATATAGCTCCGAATTAGGGTCTGTGGAGGGTAGTCTAAGTTTCGAGGTTGGGAGAGACTTCTCGAAGTTGAATTTGTGTCATTATGGGCAGTTCAAACATCCTCTGTATAGTCCATATGAGAGATGTGAAGTGTTCCTCCTATAGACAAAGATTCTTGAAGTTCGAACCTTGTAGCAGGAAATACGCTGCACATTGTAGTAGACCTGAAATTAGGGTGAAGGTACAATAGCAGGTCGAATGAAAGAAGAGAGCTAGTGCAGACTTGAGGCAGCTTGTCTAGTCAGAACTCACATGAGTTAATTAGTCTAGGAATTTACAGGGTAAGTTCCTCAGACAGAACACCGCTCACAAACAGATCACAGATTAATACACCAGTATTCTTGACGTGGTTAAAACCCTCAAAGGGGGAAACAGTCCACGGTCTGAGCCAACGTGGCCACTTCAGGCAATTTATTAATAAAAGAATGAAAATTTACATAAGCTTCTCTAATGAATGGTTACCCTACAAATGACCCTACATGCTCTTTAAATAGAGATCATGGACCAATCGGGTGTTAAGCCATGGATCAAGTGTCGGTAATACCGAGGAGAGAATGAACTGTTAGATCACTTCATGTCTAGAACATATCGTGACTGTTGGATTGTAAGTTACAAAAGTACATAGTAAAGAAACACACTTTACCTAACTCTACACTAGACCAAGTTATACTTAACTATTTCCTATGTGTCGGAATATCCTAACATTCCCCTTTAAGAACAACTTGGGATAGGATTGAAGGATGTACAAATATGACATAATAGGAGAAGGAAGGAGGCATTAGAGCCTATCCCCCCTTAGTGACAACTTCCAGAACTCCAACCATAAATTGAAGTTTAGTAAACTTCGCCTTTGTGAGAGCCTTTGTAAAGATGTCTGCAACTTGATCATCTGTTGAACAATATTGCACTTCAAGA